>JASANE010027785.1:0-19109 GCA_030248225.1 Trileptium ribeirensis
TGTAGTCTTTACTTCGTTCAGTTACGTATTGCTGTGGTCTAGACCATTGAGGGACAAAACTTTTACATGGGGGGGTCCTTTATAACGTAACCGCTGCATAATATCATAAAGTAAACTTCTGTTGGAAATTTTACGTACAACTTTCACGTGTTGTTTCCTTAAGAGAAACGGGCCACAACAGTAATTAGAATCGCAATATATAAAATATTAAAATGCGTTTGGTTGTAGAAAACGGCTTTTCAGCAAACAGACTTTAAACCGCGAAACATTTGAGTATTGTAAACTGGAAGATATAACTAACGAAACGCGATGACCTGTGCTGTACATGCAACTGAACTAAATATGCAATGTTTGATATATAAGTTTCAATAAATATATTTCCGATGCCACATTTGTTTGATGTTTAAAGCAGCGTATTTTGAAGAGTTTTCTATAACGGAACATTACATTGAATCTTCAGAAGCCCACAGGTTTGGCTAGCGCAGGTGATTTGTTCTAAGTCTTGCACGGTAGTATCCGTATCTGAAGGTACATCCGAGGATTGCGCCATTCAATTTGTGGTCTCACAGTGTACGTGTACGCCGAGTTTTTTTCATGCCACAACGCCCTTTTCAAATCTAATAAAATTGTGAATGCTGTATCAGATCAGATCGCATTGAACATATTGTGAACGAAGGAAGAAAATGACGTAACTCACCATCCAGAAAACCATAAAATAAAACCAATATAATTATCGAAAGACATTGAGTTTGTCTGACTGTATTTATATTATTCACAGCTAAATGTTGTTCAACTTCTTAAATCTTTGTTTGTACTGTGTTACTACACATTGAAGCCATATAACCAGATCTTTGAAAGGTGTACATATAAATTGAATGTCAGTCTGGATTTAACTAAATATCGTAGAGTATATCGAAAACAAATATTTGTCGTGTTGTGCTCTTAGAAATGGTACTCTGGTTTTGCGACAAATGCTAAGCGACATTTTCCAGTCTTTTGATTTTATAACTTTAAATTCTAACTATATATGTAATGGGATTTACGCCGAACTTGATGAAACTGTTACATTTTGACAATGATGCGTCATCCTCTTCGAAACTGTTATATTTTGACAATGACGCGTCATCCTCTTCGAAACTGTTATATTTTGACAATGCTGCGTCATCCTCTTCGAAACTGTTATATTTTGACAATGATGCGTCATCCTCTTCGAAACTGTTATATTTTGACAATGATGCGTCATCCTCTTCGAAACTGTTATATTTTGACAATGATGTGTCATCCTCTTCGAAACTGTTACATTTTGACAATGATGCGTCATCATCTTCGAAACTGTTATATTTTGACAATGATGCGTCATCCTCTTCGAAAGTGTTATATATTGACAATGATGCGTCATCATCTTCGAAACTGTTATATTTTGACAATGATGCGTCATCCTCTTCGAAACTGTTATATTTTGACAATGATGTGTCATCCTCTTCGAAACTGTTACATTTTGACAATGATGCGTCATCCTCTTCGAAACTGTTATATTTTGACAATGACGCGTCATCCTCTTCGAAAGTGTTATATTTTGACAATGATGCGTCATCATGTTCGAAACTGTTATATTTTGACAATGATGCGTCATCCTCTTCGAAACTGTTATATTTTGACAATGATGTGTCATCCTCTTCGAAACTGTTACATTTTGACAATGATGCGTCATCCTCTTCGAAACTGTTATATTTTGACAATGACGCGTCATCCTCTTCGAAACTGTTATATTTTGACAATGATGCGTCATCCTCTTCGAAACTGTTATATTTTGACAATGATGTGTCATCCTCTTCGAAACTGTTACATTTTGACAATGATGCGTCATCCTCTTCGAAACTGTTATATTTTGACAATGACGCGTCATCCTCTTCGAAACTGTTATATTTTGACAATGATGCGTCATCATCTTCGAAACTGTTATATTTTGACAATGACGCGTCATCCTCTTCGAAAGTGTTATATTTTGACAATGATGCGTCATCATCTTCGAAACTGTTATATTTTGACAATGATGCGTCATCCTCTTCGAAACTGTTATATTTTGACAATGATGTGTCATCCTCTTCGAAACTGTTACATTTTGACAATGATGCGGCGGTCATCCTCTTCGAAACTGTTTTTTTCTGTGCGTTTCGAAACTGTTATATTTTGACAATGACGCGTCATCCTCTTCGAAACTGTTATATTTTGACAATGATGCGTCATCATCTTCGAAACTGTTATATTTTGACAATGATGCGTCATCCTCTTCGAAACTGTTATATTTTGACAATGATGTGTCATCCTCTTCGAAACTGTTACATTTTGACAATGATGCGTCATCCTCTTCGAAACTGTTATATTTTGACAATGACGCGTCATCCTCTTCGAAAGTGTTATATTTTGACAATGATGCGTCATCATCTTCGAAACTGTTATATTTTGACAATGATGTGTCATCCTGTTCGAAACTGTTATATTTTGACAATGACGCGTCATCCTCTTCGAAAGTGTTATATTTTGACAATGATGCGTCATCCTCTTCGAAACTGTTATACTTTGACAATGATGCGTCATCCTCTTCGAAACGGTTATATTTTGACAATGATGCGTCATCCTCTTCGAAACTGTTATATTTTGACAATGACGCGTCATCCTCTTCGAAACTGTTATATTTTGACAATGATGCGTCATCCTCTTCGAAACTGTTATATTTTGACAATGATGCGTCATCCTCTTCGAAACTGTTATATTTTGACAATGATGTGTCATCCTCTTCGAAACTAATTTAATATTTAACGCTCATTGTCTCTAATTTGCTGTGACCTGTTGAGTTTATGTCGTATAATGTCTCTGTGCACGTTCAGGATTTGGTCGCTTTGTGAGATTCTGCAAGAAACCGAGCAATAGTTCTTCTATAGCTCAGTGGCTTGCGTACGCCGTTTACAACAATGCGATTACAGTTAGAGTCCCGGCGCCGGCTTAAGTTTGTCAACCAGACAAGATACACAAATTAATTCCAGCGTTAAGCATAAAATTTTTGCTGTTTCTACACAATATATGACCCAAACCAATATGATTCGTACATAATGGAAGAATGAATTTTAGGACAGTTCACAAATTTAAAAACTTGAACATACATAAAACTTGTAATCCATTATAATATAAAATTATTGAATAAACACATTTGAAATGCTATTTAATATCCCATCATTTAAGATGATTAAATGCTTATATAAGTTTTAAAACTGTTTAATATTTTCTTACTGATAAATTCTACGATTACGCGAATAATTTGAGATGCTTCATGCAAAAAATTCATATCCGTCAAGCATATCGAGTACTTGAGCTACGGCTAACATGTAAAACGCAATAATTAATGTTTGTGGTTCGTTTACGATAAGTTGTGCGCTTGCTGACTAGTCTGGTCCGACTGTCAAAGCAGAGTAAGTGGACAATGGCATAGCACGAGCTAGCTATACCTTTTCCTTGCAGCCGTATATAGCCCTGTGGGTAATCAGTCTTCTCCAGGCTAACCATATAGGACAGATAGTAGTGGCCTGACGTATTGATTTATGCGCTAAATATATTTGATTAATACTACACCGGTAGACATTCAAATTTAGCAGTTGCCAAGGCGGGAAATTCAAAGTTTGGGCAAGTGCAAATCTTGGCAGACGCCAAGGTAAGAAATTCAAATTTTGGCGCATGTTCTAGCTACAGGCACGGAAGACTCCATCGGACAGAATTCATAGTCAGCGCAGACTAGCATGCAAAACCTCGCAGTCACGTAAGAGTCGTCTAGTTGTCTGGGCTGACTAGAAGTACCATATGCGGAAACAATGTATGCGATAGGAGACTGTATAACATCTGATAGACATTTACACGCATGTTAATTTGAATAAATTAAACGGTCCAAAGTGCAGAAACGTAATTATTGAACAATGAACCGCCCGAACGTAGAAATTTGAGATTTGAATTTTGCATGAATTGTACAGCAAATTATAGTGAATGTAAGTTATTTTTTTGAGCAAATTGAAATATGCCGATACAGTTATATGTTATCTTGGAGTTTGTTGGGTAATAGTAATAGTAAACGGTATTTGGTAAATGTTGTTATAAAATGATCCGCGTGGGTATTTTAGGATAAAGTACATGAAGCAAAAAAAAATAACCCAAACTAAAAAATAGATTTTGCATAAATTGTACAGCAAATTACAGTGAATGTAAGTTATTTTTTGAGCAAATTGAAATATGCCGATACAGTTATATGTTACTGGAGTTTGTTGGGTAATAGTAATAGTAAACGGTATTTGGTAAATGTTGTTATAAAATGATCCGCGTGGGTATTTTAGGATAAAGTACATGAAGCCAAAACAAATAACCCAAACTAAAAATAGATTTTGCATGAATTGTACAGCAAATTACAGTGAATGTAAGTTATTTTTTTGAGCAAATTGAAATATGCCGATACAGTTATATGTTATCTTGGAGTTTGTTGGGTAATAGTAATAGTAAACGGTATTTGGTAAATGTTGTTATAAAATGATCCGCGTGGGTATTTTAGGATAAAGTACATGAAGCCAAAACAAATAACCCAAACTAAAAATAGATTTTGCATGAATTGTACAGCAAATTACAGTGAATGTAAGTTATTTTTTTGAGCAAATTGAAATATGCCGATACAGTTATATGTTATCATGGAGTTTGTTGGGTAATAGTAAACGGTATTTGGTAAATGTTGTTATAAAGTGATCCGTGTGGGTATTTTAGGATAAAGTACATGAAGCCAAAACAAATAACCCAAACTAAAAATAGATTTTGCATGAATTGTACAGCAAATTACAGTGAATGTAAGTTATTTTTTTGAGCAATTTGAAATATGCCGATACAGTTATGTGTTATCTTGGAGTTTGTTGGGTAATAGTAAACGGTATTTGGTAAATGTTATAAAGTGATCCGTGTAGGTATTTTAGGATAAAGTACATGAAGCCAAAACTAATAACCCAAACTAAAAATAGATTTTGCATGAATTGTACAGCAAATTACAGTGAATGTAAGTTATTTTTTTGAGCAAATTGAAATATGCCGATACAGTTATATGTTATCTTGGAGTTTGTTGGGTAATAGTAAACGGTATCTGGTAAATGTTGTTATAAAGTGATCCGTGTGGGCATTTTAGGATAAAGTACATGAAGCCAAAACAAATAACCCAAACTAAAAATAGATTTTGCATGAATTGTACAGCAAATTACAGTGAATGTAAGTTATTTTTTTGAGCAAATTGAAATATGCCGATACAGTTATATGTTATCTTGGAGTTTGTTGGGTAATAGTAAACGGTATTTGGTAAATGTTGTTATAAAATGATCCGCGTGGGTATTTTAGGATGAAGTACATGAAGCCAAAACAAATAACCCAAACTAAAAATAGATTTTGCATGAATTGTACAGCAAATTACAGTGAATGTAAGTTATTTTTTTGAGCAATTTGAAATATGCCGATACAGTTATATGTTATCTTGGAGTTTGTTGGGTAATAGTAAACGGTATTTGGTAAATGTTATAAAGTGATCCGTGTAGGTATTTTAGGATAAAGTACATGAAGCCAAAACTAATAACCCAAACTAAAAATAGATTTTGCATGAATTGTACAGCAAATTACAGTGAATGTAAGTTATTTTTTTGAGCAAATTGAAATATGCCGATACAGTTATATGTTATCTTGGAGTTTGTTGGGTAATAGTAAACGGTATTTGGTAAATGTTGTTATAAAGTGATCCGTGTGGGTATTTTAGGATAAAGTACATGAAGCCAAAACAAATAACCCAAACTAAAAATAGATTTTGCATCTGCACAGGCTGTAACCTTGGGAGCAAATAGAAAGCTAACTGTAAATCTGCACGCTAGCTTGAATATCCTAAAACGAAAATATATCTGTAGTTTGTTTGGTGTGCCTCAATGTTTCAGACCGTGCAGATGTACCTGGCTGATCGATGCGGCATAGAACGTCTAAAGTTCACCAAATGTACCAAATGTACTAGGTTGATATAAGATTTGCTTACAAGTGGAATCACTCTCGTCAAATTTAACTGGTGCATTATATCAAGTTTGTAACTACGTTGATCTTGTCTATTCGAATAACGATGAGGTATCACGAGTGGACCTTATTAATAGCACATAGGTCTAGGGGTTAACCGCGGGGGACTTCTGTGAACATTTTACAAAACTGGACACGCACGCAACCTAGAGGTGCCAGGCCAAACACCAAAGCCCGCCTACGGCTTGCTAAGCTATTTGATTCTCTAGCAGTAGGCGTCGCTGCTTCTCCTTGAGAGTTAAGTCAAGGAAGACGGAATCGTATGGGCACCGCTTTTTAGGAAGCCGGAGGTGCACCTGGGTACTATTGGGAGGAATTTTTGTTTTTGACTGATTTCGTCCAAATCGGAGCTCTTTTTGGTACACAAACATTCGAATACATTAGAGGTAATTACATATAATAATTACAGTTTATTATTATTTCAACAAAATAAACTACAGTATTAATAGAAAAATATAGCAAGGTATATATCGTATAATTAATAGCTTCAGCAATGCCGACATCCTATAGTTTTATATGATTAAAGCAATTTCCTATGAAGTAAGCAAATTTTGGTGAAGTACAATTTATCTTAATGTTATTTGAATTTATGTGTATTATAAAACGACATTGACATTTTATCCGAATTAATTCTCTAATATATTAAAAAATAATTTTATTATCATGTATATTATGCGCCAATAAACTTCAGGTAAGCTTAATTACGCCAACACTCGTACACCCGCGAATACTGAGGTTAGATTTAACATAGCTTTCCTTCAGGAGGTTTAGAGGATAAACGTACGAAATGGACAAATGTACACTTGCATAAACTGCGTTCATTCTTGATGCAACCCATGTTAGCGTTCGCTAAACTACTAATACCGATGACAGGTTTGTTGATTTTATTCAAAAGCACCGTGGTAGAACCATCTAAAGTGGACTCACGCATAAATCAACTCGTACTAAATCGAAAAATAGATATAAAGCCTATTCATTTCGACGTACTAAATCTAAACGGCTTTTTAGTTTAAACCATCTTGATGCTTTTGAAACAGTTTTCACCTAATGCGCACATTCCAACTTAGCTTAGGGACATTAAAGTGCATCAGTGTAATCCACACATTCCCATAGCACACCATGTCTACACTAAATTTAGAGATACATCCAGAATTATAGTAAGGCATCAGTGGTATTACAAACAAAGGAAGCTACTAAAAACACTATCATGACACTTAATTTAGGTCATTCAGGAAAGGAAACATGAATGCTCTTATTATAGTACTACTATATTTTTCAAACGTATAATATGCCGCGTCACACTTTAACGTCACCAGACCCGCCGGCATACACCTCAACTCGACCCAACTCGGAATTCACGCCACCCGACTACTATATTATAAAGTGATAATTACAGAGTAATAATAACTTCAGCCCGAGTTGACCCAATCCACAGGCTTACATCTCAACCTGACCCAACTCTCAATCCGCGCCACCCAACTGGTCTATTATAAAGTTATAAATAACACAGTAATAATAACTTCAGCCCGAGCTGACCCAACTCACCGGCATAAACCTCAACTCGACCCAACTCGGAATTCACCCCACCCGACTACTATATTATAAAGTGATAATTACTGAGTAATAATAACTTCAGCCCAAGCTGGCCCAACTCACCGGCATACGCCTCAACTCGACCCAACTCGGAATTCACGCGATCTGACTTGTTATAAAGTGATAGTTAAAAATCATCCATTTTACATGTAGACATATATTTATGTCTATTATAAATTAACTATTTACGTTAAAGGTGTCCACAGCCAAGGTAGCAGGGTTAACCTATAAGTCACATTTCAACTCTCATTGGGGCTCCGCATTCCACCTCCTCACGTCGAAAGTGCGATAAAAAATTTCCCGATTATGATCAAAATTACAAAAATTTGAAGAGAGAATTCCCAAATACAGTCATGATTTTAGTGCGCTAATATCGGCAAAAAATGCGAACTTTAGTACTACTACAGCTTTGTAGAACTGAAGGATATCCCGTTATACTTTTTTTGCTGCGAAACTGGTTAGTCCAAACCTCGGAAATTATAGCCGGGGCGCCTAAGTCGATCGGCACCCCGGCTCACCTGCCAAGGGTGCCGGGGGGCCCTGGCTCACCTGAAAGTTGGTTGTCAGCTATGCCGAACCAAAAAATTTTGCCAGAGGCTTTGAGTCGGGGGGTACGCGAATTTCTGGCGGGGGTAGGAGGCGGGGGTCCCTCCGTTTGGCCGGGGCGGGAAGGCAATCGAAAAAGTCTGCCCCCCGCCTCCCCCACTTGGGACGAGCCAGGAAGATACAGTTGCCTAGTTGTGTCTTTCACTACAATTATCTATTTGTAAGCTAAAGGTGTGACCCCGACGATTTAAATGAATTCCCACCATTATTTTTGTGAGTTAGTTATATCTTGTTGCAGTTAATATATGGCAAGTTATGATATAGCTAGTATTATAAATGTATAATTTTATTTTTATTCTCATTTTTGGTTTTCTAGTAACAGTAAATTACAGTTGAGTTTTCACGGTAGGTCATAATTCGCCGAACGAAACGCGTAGTGTGTGAATATTATGAGTAAAAATTGGGGAGACTGGGGATCATTTGTGCTTGACCTGATCTACCTACGGATCCCGCGCGCACATTTCCCCATAACCATTAAGCCGACGAACCTTGGAGCCATATGGTGTACGTGAATTTATGTTTTTATTTGTCTTCGGAAATTTTCGCTAAATACAACGTCTCGTATATCGAGGTCAACACGGTTGGTATATTGAAGATTAAACAGAGATAAATTTGCAATCGCACATAATTTTACTACGCTCGCACAAATTTGAAAACCTAAACCTGCGGACGAAAATATATAAATATCTATGCTTAATATTTTATTCTTAAATTTATTGTATATTCATTTTTCGTTATTAATTTTGTTAAATTTTATGAAAATATTACTGAATATAAAAGCGTTTTCCCCAGACGTTTATGTCTAAAAACAAAATTTTGCCTGAAGATGATGACAATCCCAAATAAAAATTTTATGACAAATAAATAAATGTCAACAGATTACAACAACGTATTTGATCGTAAAGCTTTTATGGTTTATTTGAAATTATGATAGACTTATCGTACATCATGCCGTAATATTATCTCTGACCAGAACTGTTTCCATGACAAAGTTTCTGAGCAGTACATTAGTCAAAGCTCCAGAGAAGTCAGCGACCGCAATTAACTCCGTGGAAGAAGAGCGATAGAGCAAAAAATAACGGAACTCAAACTGCTGCTTGGATATGTGGAGCCAATTCGAAACAATTCGTAGACTGAATATCAATAGTGGACTTCCAATCGACCGCCTCGTCTTGTATATCGAATATTCGGATGTGGACTTCCAGGAGCGCCTGAAGCAGCAGCCGGGATCGCTTCGTGACCACGCGGCGACGACATTAAATGTTTGGGTGAGCCCGGAGTAGCGCGTCGGGCCTGAGGTGAACCGCTGCCCAGAGCCTGATTGCCAGCAAGGCGTTCGTCTTCTTGAGCTAGACCCGCAACGCCGGCCGATGGACCACCTTCACGACTTCCACTTTCAGAATAACAACCAAGAAGAAATGGAGAGCTTGGCGAGTGTTTGAGCTAAAACAAATATATAATTTAAATATAAAAACAAACAAAAAATCAATATGCGTTTGTGTATAAAATATATAGCCTGATATTATAAATCCCATTTGTCAGATTGTTTCTGATACACCTCCTATTTACCACATAACTTTTAGGATTTTCGATTATCGTTAACTAAAAATCAAAAGAAATTTCCGTTCGAATGCTTCAGTCTGTCCTGTATTTTGTGTGTCAATCAGCGTAATTTGCGCTGGTACCGTTAAAACTCAATCTTGGTTACCACAAGTATAATTAATTCATATATATTTCTCTTTTAGTGACAATACTAGGCAGAACTACCAGCTAACTCACATCTATAACTTGACAGTCGTAAATACGGCAGCCCATAACTGATCCACTCGGTGTATTTGCTACTATATCCACCAAAATTCGAAAGTTGTATGCGGCTGTATCGGCCATGCAACAATATTGCTAACTGCAATCGGGCTATTTCGAAGCACAACAACGGAACGGTTTTTACATGGTTCTCGCAAAAGTCCTAATATATGACAGAAACGGTTTTAGGTTTTTGGTTCCAAGCACAATATACCTAATTTATAGTGTTCTACGCCATCTAGCACAGTGTTAACTGAATTAGACGTGTAGCGCATCTACAACTTGACGCTCGTAAATACGGCAGCCCATAACTGATCCACTCGGTGTATTTGCTACTATATCCACCAAAATTTGAAAGTTGTATGCGGCTGTATCGGCCATGCAACAATATTGCTAACTGCAATCGGGCTATTTCGAAGCACAACAACGGAACGGTTTTTACATGGTTCTCGCAAAAGTCCTAATATATGACAGAAACGGTTTTAGGTTTTTGGTTCCAAGCACAATATACCTAATTTATAGTGTTCTACGCCATCTAGCACAGTGTTAACTGAATTAGACGTGTAGCGCATCTACAACTTGACGCTCGTAAATACGGCAGCCCATAACTGATCCACTCGGTGTATTTGCTACTATATCCACCAAAATTTGAAAGTTGTATGCGGCTGTATCGGCCGTGCAACAATATTGCTAACTGCAATCGGGCTATTTCGAAGTACAACAACGAAACAGTTTTTATATGATTGTCGCAAAAGTCGTAATATATGACAGAAACGGTTTTAGGTTTTTGGTTCCAAAGCACAATACACCTAACTTATAGTATTCTACGCCATCTAGCGCAGTGTTAACTGAATTAGACATGTAGCGAACGTTTGTATATGTATACATATGTGTTGGTTGTAATCGCGAGAATCTATTATGGATATGGCTAAAACGATTTCGTGAAACGCAATGCCACTTGTCAAATTAAGTAGTCTGAGTTCTGATTTGACAAGTGCTGATTTTTTTCCAGACACAAAAACGGGCATTTTTTAGAGAACAAAAGGGTCAAAGAAAATTTAGTTTATAGCAGATTACTTTTAAGCACGGCAGTAAAATCAAAAATATCGTTTCATGTGTTAGTATTTTTATAATAAAGATAATATCAATAGTTTTGATGCAATTTTTGAAAGAACCGTATTTAAGGTGGTTTGTTAGTTATCAATATTTTTCCATGATTAGTACAATTCGTAACTTTAATAAAATTTTTAAAAAGTACATAAATTTATTATAACGCTGCACCAATCATACCTACTAACTGTTAGCGGTAAGGCCAACAAAATAATTTAGAGCAGTTCTGGGCGATCTGCTTTATGAGGAGGAGGTTAAGCAAAGTTGCGTTGTAAATGACTCTAAGTTGTCCAACTGTCTGATGAGATACAGTCAGTGTTCAAAAATAGTGTTTCTATTAGTAATTTAGCACACCCAAATGATTTAAATGATTGTAAGGTTTTACATGCTAGTCTGCGCTGATTGTGAATATTTTGTTTGATAGTCTCTCGTGACAGCAGCCGGAACGTTCCAGCTAAATTTTTAATATACCGCCGTGAGCTATTTCAAAAATGGGAATTCTCGGAAAATTTGAATATTCTGCGTTGACTTAAATTGCCATAAATTAAAATTTCCAAGTAGGACTGCTGCCAAAACTAAAATTTTAGGACTTGGTCAATAGTTTTGGCTGAACATTTGGCTGCTTAGAAAAAATCTGGTTACTGATAAAAATATTTCTTGCTACTCTTCCAAGTAGGACTGCTGCCAAAACTAGAATTTTAGGACTTGGTCAATAGTTTTGGCTGCTTAGAAAAAATCTGGTTACTGATAAAAATATTTCTTGCTACTCTTCCAAGTAGGACTGCTGCCAAAACTAAAATTTTAGGACTTGGTCAATAGTTTTGGCTGAACTTTTGGCTGCTTAGAAAAAATCTGGTTACTGATAAAAATATTTCTTGCTACTCTTCCAAGTAGGACTGCTGCCAAAACTAGAATTTTAGGACTTGGTCAATAGTTTTGGCTGAACTTTTGGCTGCTTAGAAAAAATCTGGTTACTGATAAAAATATTTCTTGCTACTCGTTTTAGTGAAATGTTAAAACGTAACGAAAAATGTTTACCGTTAAAAATTCTGTACCTGAAAACAGAGAACAAATTTAGATCACATTTGAAAATTAAAGCTGAACCAAAATATCGGATTAACGACGCGAACGCGATTAAAACCTCGGGAAGTGCTTTCAACTGGACAAATTCTAAATTACATATCAATTTCGATTACATTTTTGTGGGTAAAGTTTTTTAAAAAAATTGCGATATACATAAATGTGTGCACACTACACATAAAATAAAAAAATTTAACATGAGACAATTACAGTCAAAATTGACAACAAGATTGAACAAATGGCAAGATGCTAAACATTGAAATTGGTTGATTATACCTAGAAGCTCAATGGTTGTGCGAGGGAAAGTGACAATCACAAACACATATATAATTGTACTAAACATTAGGGTGAATTAGTTGAACAGTTGTCGCTGTCACGATTGCACAATGTAAGACGGAAGAAATCACGTTGAACAAGGACCGCAAAAACAATAAAAGGCAACAAAGCAGTCGAAGGATCTGTTTTTACTTGCCGACGACTACCAAAACTATCCAATACAGTCAATGGTAATCTGATTTCTAGAGCTGTTTTGGTCTTGCCATCCATTCAAACCTGCCAAAACACTCGCCATGATTCTATGACATATCGGCGACGGCAGACCAGGACTATATGCACTGAAACATATACATTCGCCATCGTCAGATAAAAATCGTGAATCATATGTGTCCATTTGGTGTCCATAAGAAGCTACCCCCTGAGCGTCAAAATCTCTCTCAAAGAATGTTACTCTCATGCCTCCTATGAAAACTTTACGACTATTGCCGAAAATTGGGAAAATTTGGGGAAAATCGGCATAAATTGACAAAAATCGCAAAATATTTTGCAAAAACCGGGGTAGCTGTCAAAAATCGGTCTAAAATTTAGCAAAATTGAGAATAATTATGAGTTTCTAAAAATTTATATCGTCTGAAATCATTCCCTCTTCCGCTGTCTTCCCACTGAGCAAATGGACCTATTACATTGATGATCATAAATATGTAAGCATGACGCGTACGTGTATGTACAAGTCAGGTATCAAAGAGGTGCTGAGGATCCGAACAGTTCGATTTTCAGGAAGGACAAGGCAGTTATCAAGGAGGTGTTGAGGATCTGAACAGTTCTCTTTTCAGGCAGGACAAGGCAGGTACCAAGGACGGGTTGAGGATCTGAACAGTTCGCTTTTCAGGAAGGACAAGGCAGGTACCAAAGAGGTGTTGAGGACCTGAACAGTTCGCTTTTCAGGAAGGACAAGGCAGGTACCAAAGAGGTGTTGAGGATCTGAACAGTTCGCTTTTCATGAAGGACAAGGCAGGTAATAAAGAGATGTTGAAGACCTAATCAGTTCGCTTTTCAGGAAGGACAAGGCAGGTACCAAGGAGGTGTTGAGGATCTGAACAGCTCGCGTTTTAGGAAGGGCAAGGCAGGTACCAAGGAGGTGCTGAGGATCTGAACAGTTCGCTTTCCAGGAATGACAAAACAGGTACCAGTGAGGTGCTGCGGATCTGAACAGTTCGCTTTTCAGGAAGAACAAGGCAAGTACCAAAGAGATGTTGAGGACCTGATCAGATCGCTTTCAGGAAAGACAGGGCAGGTACCAAGCAAATGTTGAGGATCTGAATAGTTCGCTTTCCAGGAAGTACATGACAGGTACCAAGGAGGTGTTGAGAATCTGAACATTTCGCTTTTCAGAAAGGACAAGGCAAGTACCAAGGAGCTGTTGAACATCTGAACAGTTCGCTCTTCAGGAAGGACAAGGCAGGTACCAAAGAGCTGTTGAGGACCTGATCAGTTCGCTTTTCAGGAAGGACAAGGCAGGTACCAAGAATGAGTTGAGGATCTGAACAGTTCGCGTTTCAGGAAGGAAAAGGCAGGTACCAAGGAAGTGCTGAGGATCTGAACAGTTCGTTTTCCAGAAATGACAAAGCAGGTACCAAGGAGGTGTTGAGGATCTGAACAGTTCGCCTTTCAGGAAGGACAAGGCAGGTACCAAATAGATGTTGAGGACCTGATCAGTTCGCTTTTCAGGAAGGACAGGGCAGGTACCAAGGAGGTGTTGAAGATCTGAACAGTTCGCTTTTCAGGAAGAACAAGACAGGTGCCAAGGAGGTGTTGAAGATCTGAACAGTTCGCTTTTCAGGAAGAACAAGACAGGTACCAAGGAGGTGTTGAGAAACTGAACAGTTTGCTTTTCAGGAAGGACTAGGCAAGTACCAAGGAGCTGTTGAATATCTGAACAGTTCGCTTTTCAGGAAGGACAAGGCAAGTACCAAGGAGCTGTTGAATATCTGAACAGTTCGCTTTTCAGGAAGGCTCATAAGATATTTTAAATTGTGCGACTCCAGTATGCGTGGCAGTATTATCGGCATGCAATTAATGGAGTTAACGGCTAAAAAGATAATGAATTTTGTTTTCGTCTGTTGAAGCCAAAAGCAACAAAAACTTTCTACAATATTGAACTTTATAGCCATGGAATCATGGTTTCACTCTAACTGTAGCCAAAAGTTATGGATGTTTGTTTTCCCCAATTACACCAAAATAGCAAGAACTCACACTTTCACTCTTTATACCCAGATACCATTGAACCCTCGCCTATCGCATCTACTAGCCATAGGAATTAAGGTTTCACATATTGCGCCCAAAAGTACCTAGCATTCAGTATTTTTCCGCTACGTCAACACATTCATAATGAAATTTCAGAACTATTAGTACAGTTCGCGAACCGTACACGTGTTGTATAGCTTTTAGAAACAAAACACGTGGTATTTTATGGATGTTTGTTTTCGCCGATTACACCAAAATAACAAGAACTCACACTTTCACTCTTTGTACCCAGATACCATTGAACCCTCGCCTATCGCATCTACTAGCCATAGGAATTAAGGTTTCACATATTGCGCCCAAAAGTATCTAGCATTCAGTATTTTTCCGCTACGTCAACACATTCATAATGAAATTTCAGAACTATTTGTACAGTTCGCGAACCGTACACGTGTTGTATAGCTTTTAAAAACAAAACACGTGGTATTTTATGGATGTTTGTTTTCGCCGATTACACCAAAATAACAAGAACTCACACTTTCACTCTTTGTACCCAGATACCATTGAACCCTCGCCTATCGCATCTACTAGCCATAGGAATTAAGGTTTCACATATTGCGCCCAAAAGTATCTAGCATTCAGTATTTTTCCGCTACGTCAACACATTCATAATGAAATTTCAGAACTATTTGTACAGTTCGCGAACCGTACACGTGTTGTATAGCTTTTAAAAACAAAACACGTGGTATTTTATGGATGTTTGTTTTCGCCGATTACACCAAAATAACAAGAACTCACACTTTCACTCTTTGTACCCAGATACCATTGAACCCTCGCCTATCGCATCTACTAGCCATAGGAATTAAGGTTTCACATATTGCGCCCAAAAGTATCTAGCATTCAGTATTTTTCCGCTACGTCAACACATTCATAATGAAATTTCCCCCCCCCCCCACGCGCGCCCGCCGGCCCCCCGCCCCGTCAACCATTAGCCTCCCCACCGCCACCCCTTTAACCAACACCCCGCCCTCCCCCGACCACCCCACCCCCCCCCCCCCTCCCCCCCCCCCCCCTCCCCCGCCAAGACAAGCACAAGCGCCCCATGGAGGAATTTCGGGTTTCCATATTGCGCCCACAATCACCCCCTCCCTTTCTACGTCAACACATTCATAATGAAATTTCAGAACTATTAGTACAGTTCGCGAACCGTACACGTGTTGTATAGCTTTTAAAAACAAAACACGTAGTATTTACGTTAGGTAACAAACTAAATCTTTACGATTTCAAATTCCGAATGCTCATTACTTTATTGTTGTAACTAAAATCCATAATTAATAGGCCAATTTTTGTTTAATTCAAATTTTAGGTACTCTTCAACGTCGAAGGGTACTTAGTACATGGCTAATTGACATTAATCGAAAATGATTGTAGGCGGCGCACTTTAAGTTTACTCATAGGGTTAACTGACTTTTATGTACATATTTATCATTTCTATTCGACTGAGAGTAAACATCACAGTGTTCGGTTCAAAATTAATGATCACTTATATGTGTCGGTTTAGTACTGTGGATCCAACAAAATTCAAAACGCCTCAACAACGTAATTTCCAAAATGTTGAGTTTGAACTAATTTATTTCGCTGATGACGCTGAATTCTTTTGACTGTTAAATTAAAATAAATCAATCAGATCAATTGGAGGACCTTTAAAATATATAGACTGATAACACAATTTTTTTGAAACAAAACTAATTACAAAAAAAGTTTTTATACCGTTTGTAGCCATACAAATATTATAACGAACATTTCACCATTGGAATGGAAAAATCATAAAAGTCAATTTGAGAAGCCTAAACGAAGAACGTAATGGACTGTATTTACAAATAATTAAATACCCATCAGATTATGAAAACTTGGTAAAAACTTGATGGTAAATTGTGTCTAAAACTAGACACAGAGAAAATTGTTCAGTTTGACCGATATCGGATGTTTCATCTCATATCATTACAAATACGCAGGACTGAGTGACATGCCCTCCATGACCCCGCTTTCACATTTCTGAGCGGGACCCCCGCGGACCCCCCTTTTAGCAGCCCACTGTTGACCGCGACCTCCCCCCCTTTCAAAATTCCTGGCTACGCCCTTGTTTGTACTCTTAATCATTTAATGTCGAACTCCGCCAATTGTCTTCGACAGACATTGTGACGCGGTGTATCAATTAAGTTTATCGAGCGACATATGTGTGTACATGTTGGTCGTTATTAGCTCGCTTCGCAAAGTTCTTTCAAAAGCCGAGTATAAATTCCTAGATAGCTCAGCGGTTTGTGTAAAGTCTTTTGCCCCTCGTACAGCCCGGGTTAAATTAAAGGCGCAAAATTGAATATGTCAAATACTGCACGATATACAAACTATGTAATTCGGGCGTTAAGCTGTTAATTAAAAATTAGTCAATCGCTTGATTAACGCATATTCTGAGACTTACCCCTGATCGCCCAGTAGTGGCAGTGCCTTTGGTGGCACCAGTCAAAAAGCAACCAGTATTCCAAACGCCAGAATCTTCATCGGGCATCGGCTTAAATACCAATTCCAGTGGCTCGTCTTCACATTCGATCCAGATACTAAATATTAAAATTGGTTAATAATTACCTACGGCAAGATATATTGATAAAAACTTTTCTTTAAAGGCTGTACATTTGTAATGATATTAGAAAAAGCAGGAAATGCCCAATATATACGTAATAAAACTGTGATAAAATCGCCATAATAAGTAGGATAAAATAACCCTTTCATGCCTGGGGCCATGAAATGGAGTAGCGTATATGCGAAAATATCTGATTACTGGGAAGCCGCCCCCAACGGTGTTATCATTATCAACAAGCTTCCCTTCACTTAGGACCACTCACATTGAATATTTTCGGTTTAAGTCTAAATATTTTGCTTCCCTTCACTTAGGACCACTCACATTGAATATTTTCGGTTTAAGTCTAAATATTTTGCTTCCCTTCACTTAGGACCACTCACATTGAATATTTTCGGTTTAAGTCTAAATATTTTGCTTCCCTTCACTTAGGACCACTCACATTGAATATTTTCGGTTTAAGTCTAAATATTTTGCTTCCCTTCACTTAGGACCACTCACATTGAATATTTTCGGTTTAAGAATAGACCTCACATTAAATATTTTGCTTCCCTTCACTTAGGACCACTCACATTGAATATTTTCGGTTTAAGTCTAAATATTTTGCTTCCCTTCACTTAGGACCACTCACATTGAATATTTTCGGTTTAAGTCTAAATATTTTGCTTCCCTTCACTTAGGACCACTCACATTGAATATTTTCGGTTTAAGTCTAAATATTTTGCTTCCCTTCACTTAGGACCACTCACATTGAATATTTTCGGTTTAAGTCTAAATATTTTGCTTTTCGAAGTCGTCACAGCAGTGTAAAAGGCTGACGTAAATGTAATATTCCATTGCACACCTATATTTAAGATGAAATGACAAAAAAAGGATCAACAAAAACTGACGTTAGGTCAACTTCGATTATAACAATTATATGCACTCGTATTCAGAGGCCGTTAGCTATTCTCCTAAAGCCAGGGGATGATCCATAATTTATAAGAGAAGGATTTGACGCTAATGCACAAGCATCTACGCTGAAAACTGCTTAATTTGAATAGATATCAACTCCAGGTCAAGATAATGGCAATAAGGTTCAACAAAAAACTGGCGTTAGGTCAACTTCGATTATAACAATTATACACACTCGTATTCAGAGGCCGTTAGCTATTCTCCTAAAGCCAGGGGAGGATCCATAATTATTAAGAGAAGCTGAAAACTGCTTAATTTTAATAGATATCAACTCCAAGCCAACAGAAACTACCGTTAATTATTTGCTAGCACGTATGTAAACGTAAAATGATTAAATATTTCCCACGTTCGTAAGGACTATTATACTAATATGGAGGCGCCCCGGTTAACCAAATTCCAGCTACGTGTTAAAATTAGGTTTTCATTAATGCTATTTGAAGCATAAAATAAAATAAAAAACTTTTTAATCATAATTCCTTAAACCTATCTTTGTAAGCAGAAAAGTTTTATAATAAATGCCGCAAAATATAAATGATGCAACAAACAGAACTTCGGCTTCTCCGTGCATCAAAGATTTAGCTTAGTCGTAACTAAAATAATAAACGGAGGAACTAGTGCACTATGTGTTTGCTACAAAATATTATTATAGGTTAACTTTCTTTTCTAACAATACTAACTGAACGAATAACAT
>JASANE010027787.1:0-29639 GCA_030248225.1 Trileptium ribeirensis
CAGGCCTGTGACTGTGTAGAAAGTGAGGGTATGAATAGTGAAGGTCACAAGCCTAGTGGCAAGCAAGTCACAATGGACATGGAAGCAACAGAAACACCAGCAAAACAAAGAATAAAGAAAAAACAAACAAGCATGTCGGGTCACGCTTGAACCCAGCGGCAGGAGCCAAGATGTCATCCCAGCCGGTTAAGAATTTGTTAAAGTATGGCTTCTATAAATCCTATATTAAATCAGGGACTATAGCCTGTAGTCCCAACGCTCAGAAGGCAGGAGACTTAGGTGAAGTTTGGTGAAGCCAGGATGTCCATCTTGTCTGGATGCCGAACAACTGAGTTCAGAGACAGAGGTCATAGGAGTAGTTTAGCAAGGAAGGAGATTTAGGAATTTCAGTAGTCTGCAGTGCCCAGCGGTTGGCCAGGCAAGGTTGAGGATACAAGGCTGCAGTGAGCTAGTTGTCCTTTGCCTGTTATTGTTGCCTTGAAGGATGGCATTAAGACAGTTTTCCCAAGACTAGGCTTGTCACAGCCAACTGAGTTAGCGACATTGAACCAACAGGACAGCCAGTCCGGATGTATCCGCTGTTGTCCATTGGTCAGGTCTGGGCCTCATAATCAGCCAAGGGACTAAGCAAGCTGTTGGACTCTGATAGGTTCATAACATTGTTTGTAAAGGCCAGTGAGCAGATAACTTTGCAGTTAAGATTGGGTTTAGCTACCATTCTGATAGTAGGATTGGTTCTCTTAGGTGTCCACTGGACCAAGAGCAGTGGACCTGCTAAGGGCTGGTAAAAGTCACAACAAATGGCAACAGGCTTTTGTTAGATCATTTAGGTATCAGTTACCACAGAGGTGATAAATTTTATTAATCAATAATTTAAATTCAAATTGGTTAATAATTGCTATCCAAAAGTCAGTTTAATCTTGTTTAGGTTAGTTTGCTTGCATAAATCAGTCCAAGAACAGTATGCATTCAAGAATCTGACATTGAACTTTTAGGTTGTTGGAACCTGTGGCTATAAAGTCAACTTTACATGTATATATGAAGAGTCAGGAAATTAATTTGAACTTTAATTTTTAGGTACTTCATATCAATTAACTTTATTATTAAAATAAAGATTTTTGTTCAAACGACAGGCAGAGTGTGTTTTGCCATGTTGCCCAGGTTGGTGTGAACTTCCTGGGCTCAAGAACCAGTTATATGACATGATGTCGGGCAGGTCCAACACATCAAGGCTGTGCCAAGCTGTGTCTTCCTGTTTAACTAAATATTAAATTTTAATTATGTTTATCTTTTATAGTCAGATCACACTTGGTTGTACTCGGTGCATGGGTTAGGAGTTGTGCTACACTGAGCGTGTGACGGCCATGAACATCAGTGTGAAGTCGCAACAATACAGCCCAGATTGCCAGCAAGTGCACAGCCGGCTTGACATACAGTTAAACTGATTTGTTGGTCAGATACACAGGTTTGAGGACCACAAAGCAGCCAAGTAGAATTTTGTTCATATACCTGGTGTCTTTTCATAATGGATGTTGGACATGGTTCTCCCACGTATCTTCAGAGACAAGGAGGGCAAGCGAAAACAGAGCTGTCACTTACAAAATCACATGGTGCTAAGTGGGGACATAGGCTGGTATTTACAAGGGACACATCAGAGATCAGTGTCCTCACACTCAGAAACAATAGTACAGTGAGAACACAAGGATGTCATGTTCATATCAGAGTCATTCACCAGAAGGAAGGATAAAGGTCACAACATTGAAGTTTCAATGGTCCTTTAGAGAACTGTATTTAACAATATTCCTGAAGGATTGAGATTAAGACAAAGGATTAACAAAATGACAGCCTTTCAAAAACCAAGATCATATGATGAGTCAATCTTTTGGATGCGAGTTCAAAATGATCGTATTATTATTGGTAACTGCAGGGAGGGAACCGAGTATCGGACGTAGATTTTGGGTCCATTCATCGGACCATATTTGAGCGTCACATAATGCTAAAGGAATTAGCCAAGCCAATAACGACAGGAGGCTGTTGACCAGAACACCGGAGGCCAAGTCCATTACCCAGTTAGCCAACAAAACGCCAACCCATATTGTTATGTCCAGTTCACTTAAGCGTCGGGATTACAGGTTGCAGTTACTCGGTTACAGTTAGCAAGTGCCCAGCCTAGCCCCGTATAGTTTAGATAGTAAGTTTGGAGGAGGGAGGTAGGCAAGGGCTCTGTCTAGCTATATTTGTATACAACTAGCTACTCGACAGTGGGACGGAGGATCACCTGAAGTTGGAAGGCTGTAGTCATTGAAGCAAGTTGGTAACCCTATGATCAAAATGAATGATGACACCTGTCTTCAAATAATTATTGTCCAGTGAGCCAGTAATCCCAGCTACTTGAGGGTGAGATACGTGAGTACAGAAGTTTGAGATTAGGAATCTGGCTTCACCAAGGCAGCCAGTGAAAAAAAACATATGAACAGAGATCCAGCCACATAACCTAAGCCAGTTTGCGTAGCCAAAGTGACAATAGAGATCATTTGTGTATACTTCTGTCCACAAGGAACCAAAACACCAATGATTGCAACCCAAATCCCATTCTACCATCTGAAAAACCTACTAGACAGTCACCATGCCATCACAATCAATGAACACCATCCACCATCAAGTTCTACAAGCAACTAACAGTGAACTCATGTCCAAATCCAGCGGACTTTAAAGCCCTCAAGTCACTAAAAGAACATTCAAATTGATGCAGATGGAGTCAAGTTGCAATGCCATAACGGCTACAGCTATACAACATGATCAATAACCAGTTGGCAAGGTCGGCCATCGGTCACAGTACAGAGTTTGACAAGGAATGCCAGAAATGAAGTTGATGGAACGTTCTGCAAGCCTATACTGTCAATATCCGCAAGGACAATTCACAATCCTGATATCGCAAAAGACGCTATGTGCCAGAAGCAGTGAAACAAAGTATGGCCAGATTCCGAAACAAGCTGCTGAAAGCCGGTTTTTAATTTCTTACTTCAACTGTTAAATCTGTTCGCGTTCAACTGAAAGACAACCCTTATCACTTTTGCTGTCGAACAAAAAAGAGTTTATCGAAATCCATCTACCAAAGATGGCTTATAAATGACAGCAAGACAAAAAGATCTTTTCACGTTTCTGCTCCTTCCTAGCGAACTCACTACAAAAATGTACTTCGTAGACGAAAACAAAATCGCGATGTGCAAATATATATTCTTGACGTCACCTACCGAAATATTTGCTTACACACCGACAATTTATAACCAACCGTTATACAATATACCTGAGCTGTGATATCACTTGTTCCAGGATTGAGGTAGTTGAAGCAGTCCTTACTTTGATTGTATCAACACCAAATTTTTAGGGATTTGCATTATTATCTGGTCTGCAATTCCTATTCGTTTCCAAAATGCGACGTTTTATAGGTTCATACGAAATCCGTTCAAAGATTTATAACCTAACCGACGGAAGTCATCACTATTTGGCTCCAACTGTCGTAAAAATCTAAATGCAGTTGTCGGTTTGAAACCGCCGAGCTCTTGTATTTTGAAGAGAATGCGGTTTTACTATCATCGGTGAGAGCGGTATGTGCAACGCTGAAGAAAATCTATATTAGCAAAGAATAAACGCAGAAAAAATGGTCCTCAAATCTAACTGACAAAAATTAATGAATACAAATTTGGATGACGATGTTTACTCATTATCTACTGGTTTATGTAAAGTTACAGTTATGAACTCATTTACATATTAAAATTAGTTTGTCAAACAAATCTGTTATACTTTCTTAAATAATTCTTCGTCAGGCTTCACAAACAAGATGTATTTTTAACTCGCCATTACTTGTTGACTTGTTCAACACATTTAAATCGAGAAAACGTGGGTTCTTTACAAATGTCAGTGTTGTCGGACAGAGCTCAAGAATATTTTTGAGACGTGGTCGAATATGCAAAGAAAATCAGTTTGCACTAGTTGATCTTGTCAACTAACGTCTAAACTTTGATGAACAGACAGCAAAATGCGTCGACCGAGCACTTATCATGTCTCGACTGGACTACTGTAATGCCCTGTATTGCAGTATGTCCTGGTGTCATATCGTTCCACTGCGACGTCTGCTCCACAATGCAGCCCGGATAGTCTCAAAAAGAAGCAGATGCGAACACATTACTCCGATTCTCCGACGACTCCTCTGGCTGCCTGTTGAAAAGCTGATGCAGAACAAAATGCTCGTCATCTTCTTCAACGCCATATCTACCGGCGCACCGTCATATATCTCCGATATGGTCAAACTATCACTTCTGCCACGTCTAGCGGCCTGCCGCATACTCAGTATCGGCATTTCGCGCAGCAACAGTTTCAGCTCCTTTGCACCACTTGCATAAAATAACCTGCCATCAAGCCTCCGTGATCCTAGTATTATATATAATTGCAAAATTTAAATCTCGACAGAAGACTTTCCAATTCCTGGAATAGACGATACAATACGATATAACATTCACCTCACCTATGTTATACCGTGTTGTTCGCTTATTCGCCTTTGTAACATGTTCAACGAAATTGGCGTATTATACTATAGTATTAATATTATAAATGTTACGATTTGAGATATAGATAATTTGAACATTTTGAATTGCCACATAGCGTTGTCCATCCGCTAATGTAAGTAACATTGAATATTTTGTCTTCAGATTCAAAAATATAACACGTGCTATTACAAACCATTAATAGAAAATATGCAAAGTTAAGTTACATACCTAATAGTAAACTAAGTAGCTGTGTCAAACTGCTCATATAAATATAACGCCAGGTTGACATTTAGGCCATAGTTGTTGATAGGGGCAGTGGGTTACCCCCTTCTTAGGGTCGGCCCCTTTCCTTGTTATCAAGCCATATTAACCACTCTCCTCCTGCTGGCCCCATCCCTCCTCCGCTTTGGGTAAAATTGGCAAAAATTGGGGTAAAATTGGTAAAAATGTCAGGCTCGGCTCAGCTGTGTCAAGCTTGAGCGCCTCCGATCACTCCGACGATAACCTATCCCCTTCGGTGATCGCCTACCCTGATCGTCTAACCCATCAAGTCGACGGTCTTTGATATGTACACATTAACTTAACGGTTGCGATCAGCAAGTGTTGCGCAAGATTCGCTGAATCTTGTTACGGAACCATTCTCAACTATCTGTGGCTGTATCCCATTTTTGGGCTGTGGAAAACCAGTAAATGCTGTTTTCTGGACGCTCTGTTGAATTTTGGCTTCGTATCTCTTAGTTATCTGCTAAATATTTTCGATTCCTATAGAAGTTGAGGGTTGCTGTTGAATTAGTTCAATAGTTGTCTCACAAGTACGTCCAAAACAAATATTATCTGTTGTCTGTAGTAAAGCCTGCTCTGCTGGCTATGGCTTTCTATCTACAGTTGCTCTAAAGAAACGAACTTTAGTTTCACGTTGTTTCTAATGTTTATAAATGATCTTACCGATACTTTACCTAAATTATTTTTTTATATCTTGACGAGACGGAGCTCATACTTTAGAAACAGGGACCAAATTTTTCACACTTGGAATTGAGGACGTTTTAAAATGGGATGAACTATCCGTTTAGTGTTTAACTGTATAAAACACCATATATTTCATTTAAAATAAATTAGCTTAGTGCATTATGCAATGTGCTGATTTAAACGTTTTTAAATGTACAGTGACTGACACTGTCGGTGGAAAAATGAAGGCTCTTATTATTGTATTCTTATTGAGTTAACATATTCAATGTTATGAGAATGGTTTTTTAGCTTGTTTGAATCACGTTTAGCAAATTGCCTATACAACTATTAGATGTTGCGCTCAAGCTTGACCAAAACTGAAATAAGGAATCGATTGGTCTTGTCGTTGAATTTCTAGAACGCATTCAGACTTTTCAAGACAGGGGTTTCTGGAGTTAACTTTTGTCGCATAATAATTTAAAAGGCTAAATTTTGCTTAGCATATAGTGTCGCAAAATTTCGAAAACAACTCTTTATTGTATACATTGTTTGGTCTCGTTGAACTTAATTATAATAAATTTTTCATCTAAATTTCAGCTATCCTGACCATACCAGGTCTCTTTTTAAAATTATTTTGCCTTAAACTAAGTTATACATCAAAAGTAACTTAGACTTAGAATTCGGCATAAATGATAACGTCATCTCATTTGATGATTCCCAAGAAGTTGTCTTTGATTATATTTTTTTGCTTCAAACTAACCTTGAAATTTAATCAAATTAAATATTGAAGCCTACTACATGAATAAATGGTAACGTCATGAAAGTTAATGATTGCTAAGAAACATGTTGTTTGAAAGTGTACTCGATGTCATGTCCTGGCGGTTCGATATTATAGCCATACGTTCTGCATGTTTGAAATAATTCCATGGATATCTTTACCATATTAAGTAATCCCTGCGCGTGGTTATATATCATTTCTTGTGTATGTAAATATGTTAAATTTTTCTTGTTATCAGTATTCACTATTATTTGCAAAACATAAAATAAACTAGTAATCGGAATTCTTAAAAAATAATACTATTTTAAACTAGATTTTACGATACGTTTTAGTCTCAGGGACGTCATAATAAAATTAATCATACTATACCAATATAATTTTTGTTGAACTATTGAGATTATTACAACCAATTTTTACTTACGTAAAACAATGTATTTGATATTCCAATTTAAAATATATTTCCACCTTATTATTTTGCTACATCTTGACAAAACAGTGCTAATTTAGAATTATTTATTGCACCACGGAAAGCAGTCATTATTTATTTTTGTATTATAATGAACTTGTGATTTCATTGATTGTTCTTACATGGTGAAATAAATATATTTGTAACACGGCTTAAGGCCGTGCATCAAATTGACTTAACGCACGGTTAGCTAAATTAGCTGTATTACAAGTCAGTTGTAGTACAGCCAGGCGTGCGTCAGGTGATATGTACGCATGTGTTGTTTAACTCGTTCAAACTTGTGCTGATGCACTCGTCTGAACTCGTCACAACCGTGCGTACAAATCACTTAACGCACGATAGCTGTGCTACAACTATTACTTAAAATAAAATCGAACATTCGCAAAAGATCTATGCTGCATATTGCATGAAATCACCTTTTAAAAGAAAGTATGTATTCCATGTTCGTTTTTTCTAAAATATTACTTGAGTTGAGTGTTGTGTAGGTAGGCCTGGATAATTCAATACTACTACTATCTGCCCAATTTTTTACAATCTGGGTAGCGAACTTATTATAGATAAATCTTGTATGCAAAACTCTCTGCAACCGCGGATGACAGTATGAAATTGGTGATATTAAAATATTTTGCGATAATAGGTCGTTGTGGTTGGTTGCCCACAAATGAAACAGATATTTTTTTATCAGATATATATGGTGTTCTTTGACAGCAGATTACTCAAAAGTCGAATCATTGATTTTATACCCGTGAACGTTACTGTTTTCCATATAATTCGAAACTATTATGACATAACCATATTTCCCCGCCGAGATCACGGTGTAATTTTTTATTTAAAGCCAAACTGTTTGCTGTGCCAGAAAGCGCAAGCATTGCGTACACAATACAATTTATGCCGGATGGCTTAACTTGCTTTAGATAAAGGCACATATAGGTCATAGCCAAGAGCAAGCCGATAATCTCTTTAAAGATAGTTGTTAATCGTGTCCTAGTCTATTTTTCACCAAGACTAAGATTTGGTATATGTTTAGTAGAATTATGTTTGCGCTAGATCCATTCGAGAAAAATATTCAATAAAAAATAAATTTCAATAATACTTTTAGTAAAGAGCCATCGGCTCCAGATATTTAGTTCAAATTAGGTTTGTTATAAAATTCTACTCAAAATTTCGATTGTTGCCACCATCTATTCTGGTCGTAGTAAGACTGCGGTTGTAATAGGGTCTTCCGAACTAAAAAAATAAAAATGGTTGAATCCTTTGTAAATATTGTACTGCGAGTGGTTTAATGAGCAACGAATTGCCGCTCTACGGCACGCATGTTGTCCAAAAAGCGCGTTATTAACTCGTTCATTTATGTGTAATGGCATTTAACAAAATGGGCTATGAGTAAAGGTTGAATTTTAAATTACAACAATCATTTTTGTATACTCTATTGAGCATATTTCTTTACAATTTCAATATTTTACATAAAATTCTTCCATACTTTGAACTTACCAAATCCATTGTCGAGTCGGGTTTACAGATTTTAGATAAAGCTTCTTTCAATAATTTTTTTGAATGCGGCATAGGTTACTGTCACAGCTGTCAAGCTGTATGCAATATTGTTTTCGACATGGTTCAAATTCTGCGTCACATAGCCCGTCAAATAAGAAATTTGTTTTATAAAACCAAATAACAAACCAGATTCTACTTTAAAAATCCAGCCTAACATTAAATGTAGAAGTAATGGGTGTGCAAGAGTCACAGTTGTCTGTATTGTATATTATATTGAATACAATCGGTTGATAATTTCAATTCACGAACTGACAGTAAAACTTGTATGTGTAAAAGAAACAGTCACCAGTTTACATGGTTCAACATGTTCTCGAAGGAAGAAATATTCAAGCAATCCCAAAAGCAAAGCAGCCAATTTGCATGCCTCCACTAGCAGCCTCACATATAGAAAACGTGACACTCCCGCCCACAACGCTAAACTACAAGCAGCCCATTTCGATCTCTTTAAAAGTACGTTTTTTGCACTCAATGAATACCGAAGCCGAGACAATTGCGGGAAATAACAAATCCATTCCAACCACAGTTGCCGGTCATAGTTTATGTGAAACTTTTCCTCATTAAAAAATTCTTCGGTTTGTGTCTCTTTGAAATAAAACGGATTTTTATCCCGTGCAGACCAATTTATGCAAACCAAGCTTGTATTACACAAACGCGATTCGATGTAGTGCGATGCTTCCGCGACGGTTGGAACCTCGGAATGAGGCATCGCAAGACTGATCAGAATTTTAGCACCTTCTTCTTATTCCATCAAAAATGCTCCAGCTAGAGCCATGAAGCTTTCAAATTGGACCAATTATCTTGAGCATCGTTTATGTAACAGCTGATGATCACGAATTTGTAGTTTTACAAAACATTGTTTTTCGCTCTAATCATTTCCGTTAAGTTGAAATAGAAAATCGAAATCCACCGGAAAACAGAAAACAATTTCCTCTTTGCACATACTGCAACTGTCTGCACTGGCTGTCAGACAAAATAAGCATAGTTTTCTTGTAGCGACGCTCTTAATATAGACTGCGATTAATATAATCAGCGGGGCTCCCAAGCACAGGAGCATAAGACTCCGCCACTCATGCCGAGCGAATTGCGTCAAGACATTGTCCATAAAAATCAAAACCTGGATAAATTTCAGGTGGTTCTTCCCCAATGCGTGCTTCGCGAACTCCTGAGCCCTAGAGAAAAATCTTTTGAACACGTGACAAATGTTACAGTTTCTGAATTTGGTATGAAGTTAAAAAGTGACTTTATACTTTCAGTGTACGGACTACAACTTTGTTTCATTTGATCTAGCAAAATGTCCTGCTCAATAATATTTGCTGAGAATAACACATCGGGTTTTACCTTCCATTATTTCTTCTTATCCATTGTTCTGTTTCTCCAGGAGAGTTCAACAAACGCCGATTTCCAGGTATTTCGTGCGCAAGCTGATATTCACCGGATTGCCACAACATGACGTACCATCGAATTTCTTCAATTGACGTGAAGCGTTTATTGTTGTAATAAAGTGAACGAGATCTTGCTGCTCTTGTGTTTCTAGCTTTATAACCGACTTACCCTTGTCCAGCTCATTGTTTACTTTCATCCGCAAAGCCTGTCGTTGTTGTCTCTTTAATGCCAACTGTTTTGCGTCCATGTTGCTTTGTTTTGAAAACCTTCAGCAGAAAACAGGGTCAATAAATCAAAATATCCACTTAAGTGATCGATCTGGAAACGTCAATCCGATCAAGTCTTCTTTTGACCAAGACTCAACCAAGTCTCGAATTGATAAGAGCAAGATGATGAATCACAAATGCTGAAGCGACATAACACGTTGAAGTATTGAGCAGTAAGCAGTCATTTGTGAGCACAAGAATTTCGTTAGCGACGAAGCGGAAATTGGTCAAATGTGATGCTTGAGCGCCAAAGCAAGAGTCGCAATAAAAGCAAAACTTTGAGCAGCGAAGGATGGTTTGAGTATCGGGACGAAGTTTAAGTTAGTTTGGTACCGAATGCGCGGTACGAAGGTCCATGTATTGTATATTACATGAAATACATCTGATTTCAATCAAGGTTGATAATTTCAATTCAGGAACTGACAGTAAAACTTGTATGCATGAATAACAAAAAAGAAACAGTCATCAGTCTACATGTTTCAACATGTTCTCGAAGGAAGAAATATTCAAGAAATCACAAATGCAAGGCAGCCAATTTGCAAGCCTCCACTAGCTATCTCACATATAGAAAATTGTCTTAAACATTGTGTTAAAACTTAACATTGACTTAAAACGTTGTGGTTAAATTCCCTTCAAAGATTGACGACATGCGAAAAGAAATTTGGGTTAAAAATTCCACTACACCATTCGAGGTTCGTAACGTTTTTAGAAATTTGTGCCTAAAAGGCGAAAAATCGTTTAAAACACTATGTAAGCCCATTTTAAACAAGTAATACGTTGACTGTTTCCCCGACATCATTGGTTTAAACCATTGGTCGCTGCCTTAATGTATAACGGGGTCGTCTTAAGCGTTTTGAACGGTTATTTTAAGCGATTGGCAGGACCGTGAATAAAAAATGCTTTTATCTTAACAATGTTTAACAACGCGAAACCCTAGGCTAAACCATTGGCGTTCTGGGATCGCTATAAGCCACTATCATTATATATATATATATATATATCCCGTTGTAGCATATATTCTTGATGACAGGTTAAATTTGGTTTCTTGAGTATTTGGTTTTGTTAGCATTAACTTAGCGCTTTTTCTGTTTGTGTTTGGTCTACCGGTTTACGAAATTTCTCATTCTTAAAAAATTTAATTACCAATCGGTGCATTACTATCAAATCAACCCTGAAAGTCGTTTAAGAAAGCCATACTATTATTTCTGTACATTTATAGCCTCGGCTAAAATTTTTGCTATTAATGCGGTATATTAATTATACACGAATGGGACAGACTTGTTCTAATGCGGGTACGAAACGTATATGTTATAGTCATATAGGTACTTCTGGGTAAACTGCATACAACGAAGAAATAGTTTTTCAGTTCCTTATGTTTGTGTTTCAAAAATCCCGACAAAACATTAAACACACATCATCAAATATTTTATTCTGAGTATTTTCTTTCTGCATGGGCCCAAAACATAAGGTAACATCTACATCAAATGATATTCAATATGTTTTGATTTTTGTAATCCGAAAACCGTATGCTTTGCTCTACCATACGCGTCCTGAACGTAGCAAAATAGTTTGCAATGACTTTACTGGCATTAATAAATTCACTCTGTTAACGGTTGTCTGAGTGGTTAGAGCGCCTGCTTTATAATCGTGAAGTCGGGGGCTCGAATCCAGTGGTCGCGCTAATCTCTTTGGGCAAGGGACTCAGCCACAATTGCTTCGCAGTACCTATGCGTTAAACAGGTACTAGACTTTGGTCTAGGCGGATAAGATGATGGGTGGTGTAATGGGTAATCATCACATTTTTCCTGCACACAATGCTTCGGCATAATAACCCGGATTGTCACCTAGTGCCAATTGCATCTTTATCCTTTTTTATCCTGTTAACGGTTATCTTATCATTGGTTATGTGGTTCTGATGGTAGAAGAACCAGCACTTGAATACACGCCAGTGCTCTATATTAGCCAGTTTGACCTTTATTACATTGGCCTTTTTGCTTTCATTTCAAAATATCATTCAAAACTCATATTATAAATTATAATTATATTTTCGATTTCTAAAGAGCGAAACCATGACATTTGGACACATGCATCATAAATTGTATCGGCAATCACACACACATATATATATTGACATACCATTGACTTACTTTCATTTATTGATGTTGTTTTCTATCGTATTCTTATTTAAAGTGCTCTTTCACGTTCTGTGAAAAAGGCGCTATATAAATGTATATTTATTGAGCAGAGCGTAGCGAAGCGTTTTTGATCGTCCGAGGGAGAAAATTCGGCGTCGTCTGTCCGTCCGTCCGTCTATCAGGTGAACTCCTCAATAACTACTGGGACGATTTAAAAACATTTTTGTTTGAAAGGCTTTAAGGCTTAATATCGGACAGGTGCAAGATATATAGATTTTGTGAAAATTTGCTTTAGTCAAGTAGTAGGTAACTAAGAGTTAACCGTGTCAGCCTATTTTTAGCATTTTTAAACTAAGATTGCTTATTTTTCAATGAATAATTATTGTAAAGCTGTTATTTTGGCGACTATATTACATCTCGCCGTATTGGTTGTGAATCTGGTGTTTATTACTATTAGGAGCTGTTACAAAATGTGTAACGGTTCGTACCTGTCTACACTTTACCCAAAAGGGCCTTAACTTGAACCTCAAGCTGCAATTTACTAAAGGTACCCTGCATCATTGGTTGTTGTATAAGTGTTTGTTGTTTACCAATTGTGTTATGCAGTTACCGTATATTGGGTTATGGGTTAGGTTACGTTGTTGGTAGATATTGTAGATTTATACATGTGTATCTATTTATACTAGAAGTGTGAGCAGATATTATTTATGAATTTGTTGTGTACCGAAATAATGTGCATAAGTGCAGCATTACGTATGTATGTGCGTTTATATAAGCTTTCTATGTCCTGGAATATGTGTACTATTGCATGTTGACAATTTGTATAGCTTGTAGGAACATTTTAAGACTTAGCTAGGTGTAGAAGAGTTTTAAAGGGAGTACTAGACACAAAGGAGTTTATGAGCGCCTAAGGCATAAAATTTAAATATATCGAATTTCAGTGTAAGTGTTGGATGCCCTAAACATTAGGCCTACATGCCTGCATTAGCGGATATGTGTATATATATCTGCTGGATTTTTGATTAAAATCCTAAAATTTGTATATACATAAGAATTCGGGGAAATTCAAAAAATCTTATTCCCTAGCGACTAAAATTCGCTTAAGTTTAAGAGGGAATTTTGCGGGAGTGGAACCAGAGTAAAACTTGGAAAACATTATTATGTAATTTACATCACTTAGAGAAATCAGTAAAGAGAAAATTGGAAGTAAAACTTATAACTCGGGTATTGAAGCGGTTGCGCAGTTAGATCAGGGCTTCAGTCGGCCTCAGAAGCTGGGCATCAAGGTGCGTACGGTTCAACCGTTTATCTGTTTAATGTGTGTAAAATTTATAACTTGTTATAGTGTGTGAAATAAAATATATCTGCGTTATAAGTGATGATACATTAAGGCCTTAGGATTGAGCTCATAAAATAGAATATCCCTGGGTACTCGCATTAGTGTCCCTGCTTTTAGTTCTTATGTAACCGACGGTGGGACTAAACACCCCTAGGACCACGTAGGCTACATGCGCTAATTAGTTAATTAATTTGCTAATCACTAATTAATTATTAAATAGCTAATTTTTTGAAAATTTTCAAAGTGGTCCGAAAGGAAAAAATGCACATGGGGTTTTCTATGACGCTGATCACGAATATGATATTTCTGAAGCTCTAAAACTTGGTCATATATGTTTATTGGTTAAGTAATTAATTAGCTAATTAGTTAATTTTATGCAAATTTTATAATCACCTTAAAATTGCTGATTTTTAGCACTCGGGAAGTTTATATATCGCTGATCATGAATATATGACTCTTAAACCGATACGATTTTATCGTGTTTGCTAATTAGTTAAATAAATAGGCGATATTACTACTTAATTTGCTATTTTTTACCTAGCTAGCTTTTTTAAGGTGGATTTGACATCAAATGTCTAAAACGTGATGCTTGGTATAATTTGATTAAATATTTAGTTGAAATATATGTGTACATAAGTAAGATATAATATAGTTAGACTATTGTTCCGCTCACTTTTTGTAATTTATTACGTTTACTTGTTATTATATATATTGCTGTGTAACATATCTGGTTGTTGTTGCTGTTCAACCTAATTGTCAGCTGAGCAATTTAGAATGAGTATACAGGTCGAATTAATATCGAATTTGTACCTGAACAACAAATAGGAAGCTAACAGACTTTAGTACAGGTTGTTGACGATGTTTCTCTGATTGTGATAACTTTAAATGGAATCAATCCGACCGTATGAATTCCCCGTCGCCCTCAATCTGTCCTTAAATACTACGAACCAAAGCTCCTTAGTTATCCTTTGGAAAGACCCAGTTAAAACAGAGTTGAATATGAAAGAAAATTCCTTCTTTAGCAAAGTCAGTACTGTAATGAAACAACAGGTACATAAGATAAGATATGAGGACGATGTAACAGAAAGCATTGAAATATCAGTTGTCATAATTGTGTCACTTTTTATACATTAAGCATCCACACAAGCTGGAAGCTACAAAGTTACCGCCACGGTTTGCATAACTTTATACATTTATGTAACTATGAGCCTTGATGACGATAGCCCAAAGCTACAAAATTATTCTTCGCGACATTTTGCGTCCATTCTAAGGTTATTCGCGTCATTATAAAAACATTCTGCGGTGACCTGCAGACTAAAGTCAAATTCGTTGATCAGTGTTGCATTTTGTCGTTCGGAGGAAAGCTGTGTAGGTGCGTGACATCTGGAAGGTGGTGTAAATATGTTTATAGCGGGTCTGGCCCTTAGGGACATAATACCACTTACCCTAATATGGACACCAATGATTCACATATATATGTTAATAATTTATACATGCATTATATAAATTTAGATTGTATGCAAAATGAAATAGACCATCTGTATCAATGTACCCAGTTTGCATTATTATTATTGTTCAAATCTAATAATCGTAATGCCCAAGTAAGGTTTCAGTGTGTGATTTACTGCTTGTAACCTGAACAAAATGTCTCTTTGACACTGGCAAATAAAACAGGCATTAGACGGATTGTTGTGTTTTGTGTCTTTTGCAAGTCTACATTTAGTTATATTATTGATAATGCACTTAGAGCATTTTTTACGAATGGATCATTTTTACAGAATTGATACGAACAAAGATTACCGAATATATTCAAAGAGCCTTGTGATTTATTCTCCAATCATAATTTTGTTGTGTAATATCAACAGTAATAATTGTGTTATATTGCAGATTTAAGTGATACAATTTTGCATTAAGCGAACACATTTATTGTTTGAAACCTCAGTAAAACAAGCTTCACTGTAAAAATGTAACCAAGGAGTTCACATATGTAAACCGAGACTGAGGCATATTTTTCTAAAACTAAAATGCATCACCGCAGTTTTTGACTTATCGGTTCTTTAGCAGTGCAATAAAGATATAAATTAACCCGCTGTTTTACCCTTAAAACACTGACGTACACAAACGCCAATTAAAAATATGCGGCGAAAGCTATTTTGTGTGATCTCCAAAAATTAAATGTTTTTATGCAATTTTGCATTTGACCGCAGGATTCAGTTAGTTTTGAATCGCGGGGGGTTGAGCACATTTCTTTCACAACGAATAGTATCTGTGAAATTGATATATACATAAAATAGATATATACATATATATATGGAAAACAAACATACACTAAAGCTTATATATGAAAGCAAAAAATCTCAGAATCTGAAACTGAACAATGGTGTTCCATTTGGCGTGCACTTTAACAAACAAGCTGCACAGTAAGTGCACGCGAAGCTTTCTGTATGTTATTTTGCGAAGGGTGAAACGACATGTCCCGTGAATTCGATATAATAAGTCAAATATGTATGTTTGCGTGACCCTACCTTACATGATATTTGCAATTTCAAGTTTTGCTGTGAAACAACAAATTTAGATGCAGCAAAACCTGCAATTAGTAAAGTTAAAGCCTGCTACTTGACCTTTGTATCTGTTCGAATATATTTACAACACGCTATACTTTACACAACAGCTAATTTACTCTAATCGTCTTATGGCATTGTCGTGTTAACTGTTACACCATGGAATGACGTGATGGAATTTATTCTAGCCTGGCATCGCAGAATGCTCATATTTTAAAAGAGCGATTCGACGACAACATCCGACGATCAAAGCTCTAGAATATTAAAACTGGAACATTTAATATCCTGAATATCAGTTATCTTGTAGTATTAAATTACATCGGTCGTATAGCCCTACATTTAAATACAGAGACGAGTAAATCAGGCAACACAGCCACAGGCTGACAGCAGTAATATTAATAAGACGCAGTTGAGTATCCGTTAAAACATTGACTACAAATACAGCAGGGTGATGGTTGGAATATTTTGAAAATCAATTCAATGTTTATATATTATGTAGTATCCTGCTGCTGAGAACGGGGCAAATATTTGAAGCATAGAGATAAATGTAGCTATATCAGTAAACGATTAATTGCCGCATAGTTGACAGTATAATGGTTCGAAACCATATAGCGGGGTGGTATTACCACAAAGGAATGAACATTTAGCTCAAAGCCCTTGCCTTTTTGAACAAGAGTGAGTTTCCTATAATATTGAACAAACTTTAGCTTCAGCCTGGATCGTTTGGCCTTGTAGGCCAAGTTGCTTCGCTATTTTGAAGCTGTTACTCTGTTTCTTGAGGAACCTATCAAAGCAGCCAGAACACAACGGATGTGAAAACGCATGTTGCACGACATAAAAGTCTCAGTGTAAACGAAAAATGACACCTTTAATTGGTACACAAAACACTTTTATGTTACAATAAAGCAATGCATAAAATACGATAGGCAAGCGGCGTAAGTAGGACGATTTATGAAGGGCGAAAGCTGTTTACTGGCCAAGAATGTAACTTTTAGCAAAGCTCCCAAAGTTTCATTTCTAGTAGCGGTCAGACACTCTTTCTATATGTATTTACCGATCCACATGTTCGTTTATCTTCTAATTTCGCTTTAGTTAGCAACAACAATGTTCATGTCACATTGAATCACAGGATGCTTGTATTTCTATGGGCAGCATACTAGACTGGTATGTAATATATCAGTAGTTGCCATAGAATTAGCGGAATTAGATTTAGCAAACTTCCAACATAGCTTTTATTCGTATTATCTATTTCCTGGTCAGTTAATATTAGAAATTGCCTCGAAACTGTTTCATTGGACTACTTTAAAAATAACCAATATTTCCTAGAATCCATCAATAAACGTCAATATTATAGATACTGCTGAAATTTTGGTACCTCTCCACTCTACTCGATGAAATGGTTCAGGAAGTATCTACATCAGCCGTATTTTGACAACGTTTTTATGTCTTTCGGGTCACCAATTGTACCAAAAAATTTATACAACAAATCTTAATAATTGGGAAATTTTATATATCGTTCGAGCCACATTGAAAGAATGAGTGGTTTGGTGTCAAAATTATCTGAACCAATTTTTTGGGTTAATGAGTTACTTCCATTTAGGAAAATGTTAACATAAGCTCAAGTCTTAGCATAAGATTAAGTAGTTTTCCCATTAGTAAACCATAAACATCGAAAATTTTGTCATAATTGCGGGCTGAAATAAATATTTTTGAACCACCTTGACCAGAAGAGTGGAATGGTACCAAAATGATCGTTGTATAATAAAAACCGTAAAATTTCGGGCTTGCGGGATTCAAAGAAGATCCTATTTTGGGATTATTCAAAATGCGAGGTACTGCAGCGACTAGTTTCGTAATTTTGTTTCTCGCTTCACCTCAATTTGTGGACCTCAAATGCTATAGAACATTTTACAAATTGCGCACTCTTATATTACATCAATAAACATACACTTTAGGCTTTTTTTAAAACTTGTATAGGTCATAGTAAAGCAGTCACCGAAAATTTTCAGTTGGCTAGGCAGTATCACATTGTTGGAATAAACTTTTTAGGTGGATTTAATGTAGCGAGTTGTTTTGCACTTGGATACTACAGAGAACACAAATCTGGGAGTGTGGTCCAAAGTCTCAAACGCCTTTATCTGTGTCTCATCGTTTTTGCACTTACGGCTCCTGCATCACACAAGAAGGTTTCCGGACAAGCTGGGGTGCTAATAATTGTTCTGTATTTAGCGATATCAAAGTGTTGACTTCGACGCTGTAACCATTCGTTGCTGTTGTTATGTGCGAAAAAGCCAGCATCCGATACATCTCTGGAAAGTATTATGCTGCAAGTCGTACTCTGCAGTTAGAAATATACTCTAGGTTCATATTTTAGTTCAGAGTCGGTTAATCGTCGGTGGGGTCTTTTTTGGTTTTGAGAGGCCTTAACTAGCCCAATTCAATTTCATACCCGAGGTACCTCTAGACTATGTGTGCCAATTCCGGCTCCATAACGTAAACTGCAGTCCTTTGCCCGGTTATTGTGCATGTAATAACCCCAGGAGTAATAGCGGTCTGAGTCAATCCTGACGGCAACTCTTGTTCAGCTGAGTAGTAAAAAATTCTATAACGCTGGCTGGCAAAGAATATTAAAGTCGTACCATTCAATTCCTCATTATACGTTGGATTCAAGCACAGGAACTGTATTTATATATTCAATGTTTGTTGTATTTCAGTGTTAGTTGACTTATAAAAATGTAAATATAACATTCATTCGTTTGTGAATTTGATATGTCCTTGGAACTTAATATTTACCGCTTACACAGTGGCATTGCTTAACCATGTTTGTTTTGGCACACAGTTCAGCTCTACGGCGCTTTGCCCGAACAGTCGATCTATTTACGTAAAAATGTACAAATATAAGCCTACCAGCATTCGTTATGTTTCAAATATATTGCTGCTGTAATTATGTACAATATATAACCAATTTGTGAAAGATAGGAATCCTTTTGCAAAATTGAAACTTTTGTAGCTTGAGTAAATGTTTGTTACTGAATACGGCAAACCTAATTTCGACCGACTGTCCGTACGAAGAGTGTGTAATAGATTCTACAACAAAACACTGCAGGCTTTGCACGGACCGGTGTAGCGCAGTTAGTTTAAGGAAATTATCATTTTTTACTTCGAGAAAGAATTCTAGTTTTAAACTAAAATAGTTTTTTCTTCTTGAAAGAATACTGTCACAGAAGTAATATGAAAAGAGCGCCTGCTATAAAGAAATTTCGGTTAGTTTTGCTTTATAGATCTCGCTGAACCAGTTAGTCTCACTTTTAAACATTGCGTTACTTTAATAAAAAGGTGTTCGTAGCTACAGTGCCAAAATGGCGAGGAACCTTTCATCAGTCAGGAGATCACGGCGGAAGCACATGCTTCACTGAAAGAATATTTCTTGTAGTTAGTCCAAAAATTTTCAGAACCTGAGTTACACAAGACTGTTTGAATAAAAAGTTGTCAGCTATTGACAGCAATCTATGGTTTTTGATGCATTTAAAATTGTTTACGTCTAGCGTTTCCAATCATCCTTTTTACCAACTTGCAAGAATTCTAAGTTGAACAACTTTAATGCTATATAAATAGCAAATACATGTGCTAACGATTTTAAAACTACTGCGTATGGCAGCTGCAAATAAAAGGGACAATTATTTCAAAACTACTGAGTACATCATCAGCAAATTAAAGTGCTAATAATTTTAAATTACTGCGTATATGTGCTGTAAATAAATGTGATAATGGTTTCAAAATTACTGCGTATATCAGCTGCAAACAAAAGTCTAATGATTTCGAAATTAGTATGCATCAACTGCAAATAAAACTGGTGATGATTTCAAAATAGCTGCGTGTATCAGCTGCAAATAAAAGTGCTGATGATTTTGTAATAACTGCGGATATCAGCTGCAAATAAAAGTGCTAATTACTTCTAAATTACTCTGTATATCAACTGAAAATAAAAATGCTAACGATTTAAAATTACTGTGCATATCAGCTTTTAGGAAAAACCTCAAACAATATCATTGCTTCTTTATTGGCCCAACACTAATAAGTCTGTATATGGGATAGATTTTTAGACCTTGTACTGTTGATAATGTTACTGTAAGTGCCAACATTTTCATTACCAGAAGTTGGTGAGACCTGCGGTGAAACTGGGCTTAGAGTTTTATAATCCACAGCTTCACAAAATATGAAAACAATGTATAGTCGTAATTTCTATAAATGTAGATCCAGGCAACCCTTTTGTTAAAAGAGTTTCAGATTTATTTTTCGTCAACGATAGAAGTCACAGCAGTTTGTCCTACTTCCTGTTTCTACCGATCCCAAATTACAATCCTTCAGCTAAGAATAACCTGTGAGCTATCCCTGGGAAAATTGTTGCAGTCAAAAAATTTTAATGTAGTCATATGGATCACATACCTTTGAGAATTTTTGAAAATGACATAATCAAGCAATACAAACTGATGTTTAGTCGGCGATAATACGGTCATCAAACTATCCGACAAATGAACACAAGAAATTTTCGTTCAAATTTGATTTTCTCAAAATATATACTATGTATTATGCGGGAACTATCGCAAGATGCGTCCATGGAGATGGTTCAAATTGAAACTAGTTTTCGCTAGTTGTGTCAAAACCGATTTGGTTTGAATTTTCCAATTGAAAACGAGTGGATTTAAATCGGTTTGTTCAGAGAAATGTTTTAAATTGGCCGATTTCGAATGAGTTTGAACCAATTGGCGCCAAAACCGTTGTTTCAAATCGGGCTTGTAGTGGGCTGCTGACATAATTTCTAGTTTGCATTTGAATCTTGAAATAGATTATATTTGTAAACACTAGGCGTATTATATAGCTTTAATCTATTTTCTCAATGAAAATTTAAAACAAACCACGTTTTGACAACACGAAATCACCCCGAATTGAAACATCATTTTTGGCGCCAAATTAAATTAGTCTCAGTCGGTCGGGAATGGCCCGTTTAAAATGACATTTTCCTGATCAAGCTGATTTGAATCACTTGTTTTAAATCGGCAAAAGTCAAATCTGATCGGTTTCCACACCCCAAATCAAAATGATTTTTAATTTAACCACCTCATGGACACATCCTGCAGTAGTCTTCGTATTATTCATACGCGCACGAGGTGCGCAACCGTAGGTGGAATATCGGGTCTTTCGGAAGGAGGTGTGTGGGGTGGTCGCGAGGCCTTGCCCATGGAGGATCATCCGGTCCGCGTTGAAAGGCCCTAAGAAGAAATAAATTTTCGATTATTTGGTGCACAAAATTTTTCCTCGATATTTGTCAATTTTCTTCGATTTTGCTAATTTTCCCGCATTTTTTTCAATTTCGTCCAATTTTTGCTCATTTTCTTCGATTTTGATTATTGTAGCCAAAGTTTTCCGTGCGCCTTCTAAGCGCGAGGTGGTGCGGAACTTTAAGGTGGTCGGGTTGCCATCTGGAGGAAGGGGAGGGGGTCGGCATCGCCGTCAAAAAATATATGTCGGTCCGAGCGTCAGGAGATAATGCCTCTTTCTTTCGCGTAAGCATGTATGTTATTTTTTCATGCTACAATAAACTGAACCCCCGCCCGTCAATAATCCTATTTTGCTATTTCGGTTAAAAATCTGTTACCGAACGTTTTTTGGCAAACCGCCAAAACTGTTAGCGAACACACAGCTCTGCGATAGCAATCCGGGAAATTTGTGTTCGCGAAAATTCAACGAAGATTACCGTATATTTATGTGAACGAAAATCTACCGGATTTAGATTCGCTGGCTTTGTTCGCGAACACTACAAGCTAAACCAAGTGACTAATTAAATTGTGACGTCACTATTACGTTAAATTGTTCGCGAACAGCGAAAAACGCAAATCAAAAGCTGATAGGCGTTAGATAACAGTTGTCACTGCAAATGAAAAATCGTCAAAATCTGTTACAGCACCAGGTGTAATTTTTGATAATTGTTTTTGATTTTGCTAACTTTCTGTTATCGAAAAACCGATGAAAATTCCGTTTTATTTCGTAACAACAGTTTGCGTTTCACTATCGGCAATTACAAAATGGGACAGTTTAGTGGCGCAAGTTTAGTTAACTCGTGCATAATACAATATATGTTTATATCCCTTACACTTGCTGGTTTCTTAGTATTAAAGACTACGAAAAAGTTCACGCTTTGGAATGCATAGTGCAATTCATGTATAGCCTTGTATGGCAGGTGGGTCAACATTGTTGTAGCGCCATTCGATATGAACGTCGACTAAAATAATAAACCCATAAGGGTGCGATATATTATAAAACTGAATTTATCTAGTGAAACCTTATTGGTCGGGTTGTGTTATGCATCTTTTACGATAAGATGTGTGCGCATGGTCCTAATTATGTCACGCGTTCAAATGGGCTAGCTACTATGTCAAGCTGACAGTCCAGCTCGACTATTAAACTTTTGAATAGCCTAGCTAGGCTATCGTTTTGTCATCGACCGTCTTTTGTCACGTCTGTCTTTTGCCACGAGGCGTTCAGCTGAGCGCTCTTAACTTTTAAGCCAGAAACTGTTTAGTCCGCGAACATTACATTTTACTATACGTATCTAAATAATGGCCTAAAGGCGGCACACTGCTTAAAACATTAATTGTATATGTGAAAAACAAATATATAACTTACAATTAATGTGAAAATGCTATTACACTAAGTACAACAGTAAATATAATTTCTCAATTGACAATTCATTAGGACACTCTGTTAGTCACACTGAGTATAGGTAAGCTCCCTGTTTGTCCCATTAAGACTAGCTGAGTCATCAAAATGTACCATGTAGCTAAGCTATAGATCACTCGAACTAGTTTAATTGGAAGCGTGACATAATTTGGCCCTGACGCACGCATCTTACTGTAAATAATGCATTATTAACATTACTCGTCCTTGGCGCGATGTATGGTTAAATGTGAGGGAATAAGGGAAAAACAATGTTATAATTTAAGGGTGCGATAATCATAACAACAATTTGACCAAATAATAATTGTTTAATTTGTACGCTACTATATTATTTTGTTATGCATAGCCAACATAATTACATTACATATTCAACATAATTATATTGCAGTCGGAATGACATTCCGGTTGTTGCAAAGTTTCATTGTTATGTATTCGTTGTAGACCTCAGTCTATCGTTGGCAAAATTATTTATTAAACATGACTTTCGTCTGGTTATGAAATATGTTATTGACTAATTTAAGTAATGTCACATACGTCAGGTACTGAAATTGTTTTTATTTTGGTAGACCGGGCATTAGATGCATTTTTCTATTTAACGGTCGAGAATGAAACACTGCTAAAATTTAGCTGATTTTCTAAATTTTCTAGAATATTAGGCTCTGTTATTAAGAAAAGAGCCAGTGACACTCTCTTATTTGGTTACGCGCTCTAAAAAATAAAAAATACTCTAAAAACATTTAACAATGCTTTATAAGTGCGAAGTTATTTTCTACACTGCATGCGCTTTTAATGCATTACTCATTTGTCTTGTGTTAGATTCTATAAAGACAAATAGTAAGCTCCAGTTTATCAAAAATCCGACCGTTGATAGCCGCTTGACAAGGTAAATTAGTAGGCGGCGAAGTAATTCAAACGAATTGTAAACATCATGAATATGATTAATTAACTATCATAGATATATACCTAATGTATTTTCTAATACCGGCTATATATTTCGTTATGACCGCGCAATCCCTGTCAGGGGCCCAACGTTGCCAGCGGACTGGTCGCACTGAATGGCCAAAACTTCAGCTTCATGAGGCATACGTTTGAATTGTAAGAACAGACCCACACAAACACCATTTTTGATATTGCTTCACAAGGTCTTCACAAACTCTGCTTTAAACACAGCCTCTCGTAGAACACACTTTGCTTGCAGAAGCTGATATCTAATCATGTGGTGTTCCCATCTTAACAGTAGAGACAGATCCCCTGCGCAATAACAGGTGTAGGTTGTAGCATAGCTTGTGGTGACTCCCTTTTATGACGACAAATATATATTTTGGGTTTGAAAGTTAGGTCGCTAAACCATCATGGCGTAACAAATATAAACATATTTGTTTTTCTTTAAATTTATTCAAGTATTTATATATTCATAAGACCGTGGCAATTAAGGTTGCGACTTCTGGAAATAGTTTACATAGCCAAAACATAAACTTAAGCTCATAACAGAATAATTTTTTAAATTAGTGGTTATGTTAATGATTTTATGCGAAAGCTGTCGACGAGTAATACTTCATTTCGTTTCTGAAAACATTTATTTAACTATTTGGCTCATGTAGTTGCTCTGGTGCAACTTAGTACAGTATCAAATAGTGCATTGATTTTGTTCGTTTCCTAGCGGGCGTTTCACTGCGGGCTGTTATTCGCTCGCCTTGCGAAAAGCCTTAAGGATCCGAGCAACACCGTCGTTCTAGATCAGTGCTTAGAGAGCGGAACTCAAACGCAAACGACTTGAATTCCAGTCATCGCACCAGCAACAGTTTGTTCAACGTCTAGTCGAAATATTAAATTCAAAATGTAGCAACGACGCGTTTTCGTGCCATATTTTAATATTTAATGACGAAGTTGGTTTATGATCAAAATATTAAATTGAAAATGAAGCAATGACACGTTTTCGTGCCAAATTTAAATATTTATTGACAAAGTTTAAATCAAAATATGAAATTCAAAATATTGCAACGACGTTTTTTCCGTTTCATAATATATTAAATGACGAAGTTGGTTTATGATCAAAATATTAAATTGAAAATGAAGCAACGGTGCGTTTTCGTGCCACATTAAAATATTTATTGGCGAAGTTTGTTTAAGATCAAAATATTAAATTCAAAATATTGCAACGACGTTTTTTCGTGCCATAATATAATATTTAATGACGAAGTAGTTTTATGATCAAAATATTAAATTGAAAATGAAGCACCGATGCGTTTTCGTGCCGCATTGAAATATTTATTGGCGAAGTTTGTTTAAGATCAAAATATCAAGTTTAAAATATTGCAAAGACGTTTTTTCGTGCCACAATATATTATTTAATGAGGAAGTTGGTTTATGATCAAAATGTTAAATTGAAAATGAAGCAACGATGCGCTTTCGTGCCACATTGAAATATTTATTGGCGAAGTTAGTTTACGATCAAAATATTAAATTCAAAATATTGTAACGACGTTTTTTCGCGCCACATTTTAATATTTCATGGCCAAGTTGGTTTATGATCAAAATATTCAATTGAAAACGAAGCAACGATGCGTTTTCATGCCACATTAAAATATTTATTGACGAAGTTAGTTTAATATTAAAATATTAAATTCAAAGTATTGCAACGACGTTTTTCGTGCCACATTTTAATATTTAATGGCGAAGTTGGTTTATGATCAAAATATTAAATTTAAAATGTAGCAACGACGCTTTTTCTTTCCACATTTAAATAGCTATTGTATACAGACCAGGCAATGCCTTGCGACAGGCACTTATCGATAACTCTGTTCATATATGTCACAGATCATACAAACTGACATTAGCTTTGTAGTATTCCAGTAGATAACACATTTTTTAAACTAAATACGTGATTTCAATGCTTCATCGTTTGTTGCGGCAATTTCAGAATGTTTTACGTTTTTTTGGATTAAAATTAACAAGACTTAAACTTTTTAGCTTTTTAGGCCTTGTGAACTTTCAACCTTGGAGTGGTATTTTAAGTTCTCTCGATGTTGGTGTGTCTAGTTTGGTTTGAAAGGTGGCACAACAATGGAATGAGCGCTTAGCATGGAAATTTTGTGAAAACATCGGCTACCTATAGCAAATGCATTCTATTTACATATGTTCAGTTGTTACTCAAAGATACATATAACTCATGATATATGCGTCTTGTGGAGTTTAGCCTCGTGTACAAGTGCTTCTATAACAAGAAATGTTTCCAGTTGTGCGGAAAACAGATCAGTAGACTGTACACTAATATAATGAAGATTATGTTAATGCAGCGCGATGTAATTATTCATCGTTAGATATTTTCGCAGGTATAGAACGGCATGAATATATTGCATGCTGAATATAATTATCTTTCAAGTATCCATTTTTTGCAGATCACGACAAATTCAATTTAGTATAATAAAAGACTTGTTTATTGATTATTATTTCTAATAACAAATTACAATTTATATTACATATTACATTGGTAATATGACCGGGAGTAGTAATTTTAGGCTCCTGTGGTGTATTTTGATTTTAACTAGTTACCGATGTAATGCTTTGAAATCTATCCACCGAAACTCGAATTATTCGTCGTCCAATTCAACCACCACCACCACAACAGTAAACAGTGATGGATCCAATTCAAATAATTCAGCTAACCTAAAAATCGGTTTTACATCAATATATATTTTTCTATTCTTTCTTGGCTGTACTAACTTTGCTATCATTGGCATCACTGCAAAGTTGGAAACACGCGGTGGCCATAGTGCAACAAATATCTATATACTAAGTTTAAGTCTGGCCGATGCGGCGCTTATAAGTTCAATTCCATTGACACTAAGTATACATTGGCTTCGACGATGGATCTTTGGAACGATTGTTTGTCATATTTATTGGATGGCTGAGCAAGCAAATAAATTTGCAAGCATAATATTTATTGTAGCACTCGCTGCGGATCGATACTTTGCTGTTTGCCGCCCATTACGATGGGCAAAATGTCATCATTCACACTCGATCACATTTGCTGTTGTACTAGGATGTTGGATTTGTGTGAGTGTTTTGTTGATGCCTGTCCTCCTTTATTCAAGTCATATTGAAATTCCAGTTTCAACGAAAAATCGTGATGAAATTGATGATTTAAACTACTATAACACAAGTACCTCGTATACAGTTGAACAAGTTTCGCTGCCAAAAGAGTCGCTGTATATCTGTGTCATTAAGTGGCCAATATCAGGCGCACAGATAGCAACTAACACGTCAACAAATGCAGAAAGTTACGACAATGAAATTTCTTTCCATAATTTTACTAATGTATCGCTTGTTTCCATGATGAAAAATGATTTCGGTTTCGGAACATTTCGAAACGAATTCTACTATGCATGTGCCTGTTTTGTGCTGCTTTTTATTTTCCCGGTTATCTGCATATCATATTTTAATATCGCTGTACTAAGGCGACTGAAAACATTGTCGGACAAGCGAAAGCAACGCCTAACGTCTAGTGCACGATCGCGAAATGTCATGTCAAGCGGTAGAAATCATCAATCTCAAAAAACTAACAAGGAAAACCAAGCTAAGCTCGATGGCAGAAAACAATTTGGACGCTTGATACCGAAAACAAAGTCAACTCGCCAGCGACTTTATCGTTCAAAGCGAAGCGCATTGACGGATATTAATTTATACTCGCGGTTGGCCGGAAATTCACGTTTAAGCAATCCATTCTGCCGAAAAAACGTTTCAGTCGATCATATCTTCAATCAGTCGCAGCATTCTGCAGCAACTAGTTTGCTAGTATCCGATCGTGTTCAATCACGAACAAAGAAATTGCTACAATGATAGCGTAGAATTGAAGGACAATAATGACTTGAAAACAGAAACGACAACCAACGATAACTTACAACGGTCAGCAGTATTAACTACTAAAAGCTTGAACGAATTCCAGGATGTAGCAACATGTAAGAACAAGCAAGATATTGTATCATGCGAAAGTCGTGAGAAAATGAAAACAAACCCCAAAATCGAACGAAAGTCGTGGATGGATTGTGTACACGGAAAAAACCGTTATGAGCACCCAAAGAGCAGCAAAACGACAGAAAATCCAAGTGACATGACTAGCAGACCGATATCAGAGCTTCCACATATATATCATCCCCCAATTTCACGCCGCGAAACAACATCAAGAACAAGTGGAAAATTGAAGCGACGTCACACAGCGCGCGATAGATCCATGTCGAATTTAACAGATAGCCAAGATACGCATTTTCGAAGGATAACGAAAATGATTGTTTGTGTGGCATTTTTTCATTTGGTCTGTTGGACGCCATATTGGATACTAAATATTACGTTGATTTCAGGTAATTATTCAATATTTATACACATATACGTTAATTGTCTATGTTAATATCTTATTAATAGCTTTATGATACATTCCATGGATTCTTAAGGACAGTTGTCTGAACTTTACTGAAAACACTGGCGGCGCAACATGGAATAAACGCTATTCGGTGATCTTCAGCAATTATTTAGCTATCTAAAGTATCGAGTTTCATAGCTATTGTTTGTTTTGTGTATTGTTTTTAACAAAGGCCGGTTTTGAAGTGAAACGGAAAGTAGACGCCGCAACTGACGGCCTCTGACATAAAAGCCCGCCGACGTTCCAACTACAGGCAGACACCCAACTATTGGGTGGTTGCCAGGTTCTTTTTTATTATCGCCCAGCCCACATTTGCTCAAAAATGGTCATATTCAAGTAATTTTGAGTATTTTTGTGATCCTCTGAGACCTCGTGTGATCATTAAGGTCAAAAATTGAATTTTTAAAACAAAGATTTTTGGGTCTCAATAGTCCTTTTTCCTCGGCAACCCAAAAAAATTTTTCTTAAAAATTGAATTTTTACACACCATTCGACGCGGATTGACGAGCTGAGTGTAATGGTGTTATTTATAACGGAATTCGATCAAAGCATCGTAGGTTATGCCCAAAAACTGTTCAATTGCTGAGCCTTTGAACCTCCGACATTTTTGGCCATAAGTTAACATCCGGTTACTGGATCTCGTTAAATATCACTATTCGATTTAGCTCGTCTAGCAGCGTCGAAGGGTGGCTGCAAAAAATTTAATTTTTAAGAAGAAAATTTTTGGGTTCCCAAGGGGCCCCAAAAAATCTAAAATTTTAAAAATTCAATTTTTTCGTCTAAATGATCAGGGGAGGTCTCGATGATCACAAAATACCAAAATGTCCAGAATCTGACCTTTTTTGGGCAAGTGCGGGCTGGGGGGGTGATAATGGAAAAGAACAGGTTGCCAAGAAGTTTCGCTCACAAATACACGAATTTACACATTAGAGTTTAATAGCGGTGAATTGAGATCCATACCTCCAGCGATACAAATAACGCTTGAAGGAACGTTGCTTGTCTGGATAATCCACGATTTCTACATTCAGCCCAAAACGCTGTGTCACTGTGAGCTTGTTTAGCTACCAGCTGCGAGCGATTGAAGTTTTATACACCTGTTGTCTAAGCTGTATTGCGACAGCGAGTGTTGCTAAAAGATTAAATCCATCAGCGAAGCGTGAAACGTGTGACTGATCGTAATGTTAGGACTTGGTCGAGATTCATGGTTGACAAAGCTCATTGATCGCACATGTGTGGTTGGTCTTCGCAATTTTGTGCCAGTAGATTTACAGTAGAACAGAGTGATCCCATTATGATTGTTGCCAATTCGCGCTCCTGAAACAACATGGGCATGCTATCTACAGGCTGTGATCAGTTTCGATTGGAAACATCCTATTGTTGATTGTGCAGTAAGTCGAGATCGTCAAGCATAAGGCTAGTTACTACCGTTATGATGAGACGAATGGCTCACTGGCTCAATTGCCATTGCCGAAAACATGGACTAAATGTCGATTGAATCCTGAGCACAATTTGAATAC
>JASANE010027788.1:0-49061 GCA_030248225.1 Trileptium ribeirensis
AATGAGGCCAAGTTTTTCGCATAATGTCATATAAACAACTGTCAACTAAAAGCCAAATTTTCTCAACAATATGCCTAATGATTTAACTATCGCTATGACCAGAAGATCATTATAACGTTGCAGCGCTGAAAAAAGGTGCCCTAAGATATGACCTGTGACGATTTCCCAAAATAATCACGTCTTTAAACAAAATATTTAGAATTTCAAATGCGATTGAGCGAAGACGCCTGTGCATTCATCGAACGTAACAATTTACAACTTGCGAATACTATTCCAACAAACAACAATTAGCAGAATAAACCAACTAGAAAACTGGCGTCACGTGACGATGGTTACTATTAAGTAACAGCGCGTGCATCGACACTAACATTACAAAGACCTTCTATTGACTGCGTAGTCAAAGTAAGCCTAATAAATGCACATTATGTACAAAATTTGCACAAGAATTTCAAATTCCCAGTAGGCAGTAATTGATTTTTCTAATATTCGCTCCAGAGAGAGGTTGACGTATAGCAAGATCTCATGTAACAACTTCAAAGGCAAACAATATTGTCAACCTGCAATCCTAGCTAGGGAACCCCTAGACAAAGTGCGTGACGGCAGTTGCATAAAGACGTTACGTTGTAAAATGCCCATACAAAAATAGTTTTTAGAACTCTAATCGTAACTGAAGATATTGTTATACATTGCAAAAAGTACTAAAAACACAAAATTAGCGCTTAGGCTCACACAGGTCATAGTACAAAAAATAGCATTCATAAAGTACTAGTAGAGGCATAACACTCCATGACCACGACCTAAAATCTGAGTCCACAGTTTATCAAAAAACGAAATCTCAATTTCTTTAAAGCATTAACTAACACCGTTAAACTGAAAAACACACAACATTATAAAAAAGTGAAAAACAATGTCAGGACGATGACAAAAGGTTTTCATAGCTAGGCGATGCCTCATTCCGGCCATCTTTCTTTACAATAGTATTGAGAAGCATAGTATTATATTAAAAAAAGCTCGCTGTATTTAGAAAAAGGCAGCTATCAAGCAAAAGCTATTCTCAGTTTCCTGAAGGAAGCTAACAAATGCATGCGGATCACAACGCACGTGCAAATTCATATCGTCCGATAACCCTGACTGGTCCAAGCCGTCACAATATGTTGTCATGAAAGAGTGAAATTACGCGGCAAAGACTTGAATACTATTTGCTGTACAACGATGCGGTAAATAACAACAAATATTTTGTTTGGACCTGCAGATGAGAGCTAAAACTTGAACACTAAGGAATAATATACCTAGACAAAATTCGTTACGCTACAGTAATATTTCGACAACGGACAATTAGATAAATTTACTTAGAATAATATTCGGTCAAGTCTTTACACCAAAATTCACAAGTTTTCTTAACTTTTTAACTTGGTTATACCTCCGTATATAACCCTATAAATGATGTAGATTTCTTGTAAGCGCTGTCTGTAAACTAACTTGCGTAAAACATTTTTAAGTCAATCGTTAGCAACAGATAAAGGTCCGATACCTATATTTTAATCGGGATGCGATTTTTCCATAAAGGTAACTCAGATGTGATACTTACCGTTTCTATTCAATTTGTCATACGGCTGGTACGAAACACTGAGCACAGATGGCTGTTTGTACTATAGAATCAAGCGCTAAATGTGTGCGAATTAAAACTGATGTATGACGCAAAGTCGGTCCGTTTAGCGTGTTATAATTCCGCCAAGAAACCGATAATTATCTATATATTTTTATGATAACAAGGCAGGCAATCTTGCCTTCAAATTGTCTGCAAACATGAAGAAATGTGATTACTCATTGATTCGGGTTTGCTGATAACGAAAAAATAAGGATAACGCCCATAAAATACTTTTTCCTGTCTGCCCTCTTATAGACTGCGTCAAAATAAATACACGGTCTTCAATACTACGTCCGCTAAGGTTGAGTACACCCTAGTCTCAGAATGTTCAATATTGCAGATCAACTTTATCAAGTTTTTCGACAAAAATTAACTTAAAATAATGGATACTTTTATACATTAATAACTATTTTATTGAAATTACTTGGTTTGCCTCTATTTTTTGAGATATAAGCTTTCTATATATATCGCAGCAAAAATCACACGGTTCCATCAGGCAGACTTCATTACAGTAATAAGAAAATCAGCTAACGGTAGATATCTCCCTGCGTTGTTTAAGAAATATTTTATTTATGGCTAGTGCAAAAAACATAAACTTTGTATCAAAGATTAAATTTTGTCACACTGTCAATTTGTTAGTGCATTTTAGCACCTTAACCAAAATACCGTTACTGTACTTCCTATTCACAGTGTGAACGAACGACTGGAACAATTTAGAATTCCTGCCGTATTTTGAAATATAGCACCGTGAAAATATAAAAACAACTTCTAATCTCTTTGACCAACTTGCTTACTCCATTCCATTGAAATGATAAACAGTTAAATTTTTGCTTATGGCTCCTAAGAAGGTTGCATAATTGCTTCAGACTATCCTCAACTAATGCACCGCCGGAGGGCACGGAATTTTGGAAAACAACGTACCAAATTGCCAGAATTATGTTCAACGCCACCACTTTTAAATGTCACGCGCATCTTAGACCCTTATTCAAAATGCATTGACTCGCTATTACCAAAAAACATTGAAATTTTTGACAGTTAAAACGTTTACGCTAACTCTTATTCATAAACAGTTTGACATGCAGAGCTACAGTCTTAGTATCGTGCACTATACGATTCGAACCAAATAAAAAAATAGCGCACAAAGAATAAAATGCCATAAATCAGTCTTTCATTTTATTTCTGGAAATATCAATTTTTCTACGTCTTGAGGTATGTAAGTTAATTATGTTACACGCAAAAGAGTCAGCTATTGGGTTGGTTATAAGCTATTTCAAGTTTTTTATCTAATAAATTTGATAGAATTATGTAAAACGTTGAGCATAATTTTAAATGTCAACTTTGGTGCAAATAAAACCAATGTATTATTTCTGGCCAATTCTTGGAATTTTGTATTGCCAAGCAATTTTTTTACAGTATTGGAGCAACATCGGAGAAAAAACATACATTTTAAATTTGAAATTAAACATATACTTGCTGCGTGGTTTAAGCTCTCAAATTTATTTTTATAGCGATATAAGATTATTTTTGGAAATAAAATAATTACTCAACCACACAGCCTACTCAGAAAAGGCACCTTGTTGTTTAAATCAAACAAAACAAATATATAACAAAGAAAATTTGACTCTGTTTAATGATGACTTTCATCAAACGTTACTGTTATAATAGAAGGAGTTCCAATAATAAGTGTAAAACGCTAACATCAGCGTGTCTCAAACCTATATTGTAACAGCCCGATTTTATAAAAAAGGAGAGAACGCTCGAACCGTGTCAAACTTCGTAGGGAACAAGGGAATGGACGGCCGGATACCGGTGGAGTGTGACCTCTGTGTGAACTATTGCGTAATTGTGCGGTATCATATTAATTGTGAAATAAACTTTGCATTTCATTTCTATTGCGTTTATAAGGTCACACTCCGCCGCCCGAAGGTGCCCGGGTTGATTTTGGCACCAAATATGAAAGACAGGAACAACTATTAGGGGTGTCCGGTCGATCCTCTTGAAAATCATGGATGGAATGACTCGTGCATAAATTGTTTTATGTATATATATATTAGTGTACTTGTTGCGTATAATGGGTGTGCGTTCGGAGAGGCCGGGGGCCAACGGATGTCACAGGGGTTCTTGGTGGTGCGCGAAAACTGGTCACCCTGGGCCGATCCCAGCGCACACGCCATGGTATTAAATTTAATCGTTCATATCTGCGTGCATTTGTACCTATTTCATATACATATGTGTATGTATTTATATGGGAAGTAGACAGAGTAGTCGATTATTTTGAGATTACGAGGTATTTTCAGCTTTACAAAAAGGTGACAGCGCACATCACGGGACGCGAAATCCCTAGGTTACAATTTTAGGGTGGGCTACTAAAAGTCAAATTTCGGGTTTCTACTGAACTTAGGGAAATAGGGGTGACTGAACCCTCTTAAGGACACTGCTGGGGTGTCAAATTGCCCCGGCGGGTCTAAAAATTTGGATCCCCTAAATACTTACGGATCCCCAAACAGGCGCTTAACCCTCCAATTTTCTAAGCCTAAAAGGACACCCAAAACAATCTAAATTCCACGATTTTTGGAGCCCAGGACACTTATCGGTTCTCCCCTAACAGTTTGGTCGAAAACCAGGGCCGCCCACCCCCACGAGTCCGCTCAGGATTCCCTAAATTCAAGCGGGCCAACAAAATTTCGGGTTTTCTATGCCTAAATCGGCCTCTAACAGGCCTCTTATAGGAGCTACATTAGATTTCAAATTTTCATCAGTAGCCGGCCTGCCAGGGCATCATTCTGGTCCTGCCCCCGGCCGCCTACTGTTTTTCGTTCTCGAGGTATCGGAAAAAATGTGCCGATATCCCTATGAGCAAACGGCGCCCTGAGCACCGTTATATCTTTCTCCAAAATTTTTGCCGCACCGACCAGCGGGCGGTTTTGTCTCTTTTGGCATACGTCGGCCAAGTCAGCGTCAGCATATTGTCGTGCCCACTAGGGGCTGGTCTAAGAGCCAAGAAGTTTACTGTTAATGTACCTGTATTATAGCCCGACAGCGCTAATATTTTTGTTGTTTATTTGAAGGAGATTGCTGCAGCCTTATTGCTATTTATGTGTTTGTTTTCAGGGAATTTGAAATTTGTGTTGTAGGATGCGTAGCCGCAGGACAAGGGAAACGGAGACCACAGTCAGTATAAAAGGAAAAGGTATGACTGGAAAACGGGACCAGTCGAGTCGTTTGTTGGTAAATTTCGGTCGGTTTTGGCGGTTGTCGCCATTGTTGATTTCGCTCCCGCTTTTGTCTTGTTTTCGGCTTTTCGTTTCGCCTGGGGGGCTCTTCGGCATGCAGCCGTGCGAAAGAGGCTCGCCCGGGTCTTTCGGTCAATGATTTTCGGATTCTCCCACAAGACTAGGACAGGGGCAGCCCTTGCGGGTGCTGGCGCGTCTGTTGGATGCCTTGCGCGCCCGTAAGTGCTGCACCCGCGCGGGGAAGCAAGGGTTGACCTTGGGAGCAAAATTGTAATCGAAAGTGAAACAAAATTGTAGAAAGGGATAGGGAAACCCCTGAGCTCGACTGGTTCCCCACCCCCTGGGTCGCTTTTATCGTTCGTGCCCAGGGGGTGAACTATTCAGTGTTCTATAGCGTGTTACGTTGATGGTTTGATGGCACTTCGCTAAAATTTCGAGTAGGTGTTTTCTGATTACAGCGCCCATGGTTTACATTAACTTAGGAGATTTTCGGTCAAAATTTTACGAAAAAAGGAATTTGACAGCTGCACCCTGGGAGTCCTTGTTGTCTCGGGTGGACTCTTCGACTGCGGACGCGTGGAAGAGGCTCGCCCGAGGCTTCTCCCAGGGTTTTAAAATTTTCTCGCCTAGGCATAGAAATAGGAGCAGCCCTTGCGGGTGTTGGGGTGTCCGCTGGATGCCTCGCGCTCCCGCAAGTGCTGCGCCCGCGCTTCTTCGTTGTGAACTGAGCAGATTGAGGAAAGAAAATTTAGGTTGGCCCTAGGGGCCTTGGCGCATTCGACATGATCAGAGCGTGGGTAATCTGAGGGCTCAGGTCTGAACAACGGCGTTCAGGCGTTTACTATTCGGCGGTTCGAATATTTTTACTGGTTTTAAGACACGCATGTCAGTCGAAACAAACTTCGTACACTGAAAAAAATTGTAGTTACGCCCGGCACGGGTGGACTCTTCGACCTGCAGACGTGTGGAAGAGATCCGCCCAGGTCTGTGGCAGAGTCTTCGATCACGTCGCTTGGGCATAGGATCTGGGGCAGCCCTTGCGGGTGCTGTGGTGTCCGTTGGATACTTTGCGCGCGTAAGTGCTGTGCCCGCGCTTCTACCATTGAATAAAGGCAAATTCGAGATCAAGCTTATGGCGGCACTAAAGATGTTGTAGGAGTCTTGGATCATTAACGTGGAAGTAACCAGTAGGCATGGACTTTAATACTAAATTTCGGGTCGAGGGTTCCGCGTTTCGAAAAGAGCCCAAATGGAGCTCATGAAACATTATTTCGTCATCCAACGGGGCCGTAGAGAAAACAAATTTAGAAGGGTGTGTTGAACTTTTATCATATTTAAGCAAATCGTTACAGTATCATTTGGGCCCAGGACCGCGCGTGTGGGCTCGGGTCCTGGCCCACCCTTGATGTAAATAATACCTTTCTTTTTCTTGCACTTTTACTTTTCGTGCACCCGAGTGGGTGATATTTTGTTTTGTGTGCGTGCCTGTGTTTGGGTCGGAAACTGCGGTTTAAGTCTGTCGTGGCATAGTCAATCCAACCGGCAGGTGAACATGTGTGCGTTCGAATGTGAGTCGGCCGGAACCGATGCCTCCAGCGTGTGTGTAGAACCGGGAGGAGAAGCTGTGCTGCTTGTGAGTGAAACGGGTTCCGAGCCACATGGAGACAAAATTGAGCCGAGTGCCGAGGATATTTCTCTCGTGGATGATCATGATAGTCGAGCAACAATGAGCCTAATCTTGAACGGTGAGAGTAAGACATTGGAACCGAAGGAACAAGTGGAACCTAATATCGACCTAAGGAAACCAATAACTGCTAGCCTAAGCTCGAATATTATGATTGTGGAACCTATGGTACCCGAATTGGACATAAACGCCCGAGCAAGTAACCGAATTGTGGAACAATTAGCAACACAACCGGAGATAGTGACCTGTTACCTAAGCAGAGAAGTCGTGAAGGAAATCGGATACGGAACGACCGGATTGCCGGTCAACCTGATGGACATAATTGAACAGACACTGGCTACACCTAGATCATTGCGAATTAGACCGTTTTGGAACCTCATTGACGCAAACCCCACCACAGAACTTAATGACGACCCGATAGAACCACCTGAACAGGCCACGCATCCACTTAACTCGCGAACTAATACACAACATACTCTTGATCTCGCGCTAAGAAAGATATTTTCCAAGGGTCCTACTGAAGAAAAGGTAGAGCCCCTAACTCTGCAGGGATTGCCCAACGAGGAACGATTAATACTATTGGGACCAGAATCCGAATTCGCACCTACGATAATAACTCTGGGACCTGGGAAAGTGCCTCGCTATTCATTCATACCCCCTCGACTACGCCCGGGAAGAGAACAATTACTCGCTAGGGCCTTATTTTATCGAAGAGTCATAGCTGTGTCGGAGCGGATTTGCCAGGCCCACCAGTTGCTCAGGATCCGGGTAGCTGGAACGGCCCCACTGGAGCGACGGCGGGACGCTGCCGTTGTGTCCGGGCTGTTAGGGTTCGCATCTCCGTTCTTGCACACTATGGCCGGGATCCACGTCAGCAGTAGCATGGTGAGACACCTCGAGGGCTTGCTGGAATTAGTTGCCCGGGTGTTAAACTCAATGAGTATTACCGAGGCCATTACTGAAATATACCGTTCCCAGATTCCCATCCTTCAGACATGCCAGGCGTGCGAGGGACAGCACAACACCAACTTTATGCCCACCCGCGGTTGCACTTTCATCACCTATCACGGCGAGTGGAATTATACGGGAAATTTATCTGCCGAGTATGGCATCGTCCGACGCAATGGAACCATCACCATCCAACCAAGTCGTACATATGGGTTGCACACAGCTTCTGAGCTGACCGCATACAGGGAAGCTAACTTGGAATGGTTAGAAACTGTGACCAGTGCACCATACTTGCTGGACTACCTTGTTACTGAATATGGCGAATCCGGTCCCATTGCACCGGTGCTGTCAATTGACCACATCGTATATGCAGTCATAGCAAATGCTATTTTTAAGCAAGTAGACAGCGTGCAGAAACGCGAAGAACTGCTATACCTGAGACTATTATGGTTGCGTCAGCCCGCACAAAATATCTGGCAAGCTGATCCGGACGACGACATGGACGTAGGCTCGATCGTCAACCCGGACGCGGACATAACATTCATTGACGAGGAGGAACTCGAGAGTGAGTTGAGTACAGCGCCCAGTGATATGAGCGAGGACGAATTTAACATACCCGCTATCGTGACGCTCGACTCAGACGACGTGGTTTCTGACCTCGACTCACCTTCGGACAATGACAATCTCGAGGACGAACCGCACGTTGACACGACTGACGGTGGCCGAGCAATACTGACCAGGTCGGTACGGCCCTTCTCAAATAGACTAGGTCGACAATATGCAGCAGCTGCAGAATTGTGGAGCCGAGGGATTAGATTCGTGGGATTAGTGATTTTCCTGCTTATCGTTCAACAAATGGGTCAGACCCAGGCAATCGCCACGCCATTTTCGGACCAGGTAGCACGTTTAGGAGCCATGGTTAACCAACAAGTGGGGACCCTAATCGAACCACAGGGTCTGGTAATAACTGCCGCGCGATCCACTTTTCTACCGATCGTCTTGCGATTGTCCCTAGACGGGTTGCAACCGAGCAGGCAAGCAACCGGTATGGCGTGGTGTGTCTACACCCCCAGGGCTAAACCATGCCTGGGAAACTGCTGTCCCAACCCGAATTGTACTACCATGCCGGACTTACAACGCAAGATTCAAGAGTTGGAGCGAGAATTAAGAAGCACATATCAGGGTGTGCTCGACACCAGTTATTACATGGCTCTAATGCGCGAATATTGCGAAGCGAACGTTCATTTTTGTGAAGAGCCTAGGGCTCGGAAGAAAAGATTTCTCGCTGCCCTAGCCGGAGCTGCTGGCGTAGTTACAGGATTTTTAGGAGTAGGGGTAGCCTTCACAAATGCAGTGCACCTCAAGGATTTGAATAAACAGGTGGTAGCATTATCTAAGGAAATGCGGAATACTTACAGTGTGGCCCAGGGCAACTCGCGAGCAATCTTGAAATTAACCCGCGCTAACGAGGAACTTTACTCCTTTTTGCACCATGAGATGCAGGAAGTGGTGGGCATGATAGAACAGGTTAGGTGCCAGGAACAACGCTACGTGACAGAGGTACATCGCGAATTAGTAAACCATATGTTTCGCAATAGCCTGCGCTCTTCGGTCGACGCCGTCATGGAAGCCATGATGAGCGGGCAGTTATCACCCAAGGTAGTGGATGCCGCGACGCTGAAGCGTCTGTTTGAAAAGGATCCAAGAATAGGGCAAACCATACTGATACGCGAACCGGCGCTAGCCTACCAGTTTGGGCAAATTTACCCAGTGCACATTGACCTGGGCATGTTCAAATTTGCATTCATCTTAAGGGTACCGCTGGTTACGTCGGACGACGTCCGGCCTTATTTTCGAATATACAACGTCGGTTGGAATGTACCGGAGCGTCGCGCACATATGAGATTACCTCTACCGGAATATGCCACGCGAGTTGAACGGGCACGATATGAGGTTTTGAACTTGCACGCATGCAACACGCGACCTGGCATTACTTTTTGCGAGGTTCACGCTTTGGCCACCGACCATTCGTCACGCTGTTTGGACTGGATCATCATGGGCGAAGACGCTCCCGATGACACGCGCCGCATATGCAGGAACAGCGCATTAGTCGGACCAATGGTCAACCATACCGATGTGTACACCACCGCTCAAGGAGTGCTAATTCGAACCGCAGAGCCCAAGGCAGTGGTCTCCAAGCAAAAGCACCTCAGCCACGTCACGCGCGGAGAAACCATCCAGATATCAGAAAATGGAGTACTATGGCTATCTCACAACAATTACACCCAACTAGTGGTCGGACCACTAATCCTCGCTAGTACATTAGACGCTCAAGAGGTCACCGTTCACATCGGACCTAACATCACCATACATGACTTCCCAGATATTCCTCTCAGGCCTATCACCTGGAGTGCATTAGAACACGCCAAGGCTACCAACTTACAGGTCCAACGGATAGCTGATGAGCAATTGAAGAAGGTGATCGACTTTCCGTACATTACGACGACGGGAGTAGCTCCTTACCTTTGGATGCTTGTCTTGCTGGTAGTTGTAGGAATAGGGGCGATAATTTACTTTAGGAAGAAAGCGGGTTTCTGCCCGAAGTGCATAAAAGGACGCGTACAGCGTTGGTGGAGACAATGCCCGTGTGGTCAAACAAACCCAAAGAGACTTGAACTGAACATCAAAACCGGGAACGAGTATGGTACTCCAGATGCAGTCCGGCCTACAGTCTCAGCTCCAGCCGCTTCCACGGAACACCTGGAATTGCGGACATTGAGCCCTCGTCGATCGGCTCGACTAAATAACCCCAATGAGGACAAGGACGTTGTTCTGGTGGAACCTACGGAACTATTTGCATTAACTGTATCCCAGGGTGCGCAACGTAGGGGACATCGCACGGTATCTTACCACCGGCAAGTTAATGCCATGCAGTACATAGACGCCCGTTGCTCATCAACGCTTTTATCTATCGGACACCGGTCCTCACGTTGATCGATACCGGCGCGGACGTCTCTATCGTATCACAACATTTGGTAAGTAAGCTAGGCCTTCAGCCCCGCCCAGACGACTCGACACGGATAGTATCGGCCACCAAACAAGAATTAGCATTGGACGGTAGCATAAGTGTACCCTTATCAATTGGACCCATCAAGGTGCAGACAGAATTCTTTGTTACCCAAACCGCTCCGTACCATTGCATCTTAGGAACAAATTTCTTGTCGCAACTGCCAAAATGCATCATAAATTTTCGCGAGCGCTGTTTAGAAATTGGCATAGACGAGGAAGAAGCCAAGATACCCTTCGCCGGCTTGGGGTGCTATGACCCACCCTTAATAGCGGTTATGTGCAGAAAACTCACCACCATAGAACCAAACACAGAAACATTTATCAACGCCATCCCCGAAATTGCTGACACAGGCGTAGGACCCGCTCTATTTGTCCCCGCTCCCGAAATGACGGATGTCGCAATGGCACACGCATTGGTGCTTAGGAGTCAACGGACCATACCAATCGCGGTTATCAATTTTGGTAACACACCGGTCACCATATACTCAGGACAAACTATCGGACACATAGAGGTCATGAGCAACCCAACTATACAATTCCTTAAGGATACCAATCAAAATTTGATCCGATACGAGGAACATAAAGAGGCTAAAGAACTAAACCATATTACTACCCACCCCGAAAGGATTATCGAACACATCGAGGCCGGCAAGCGCGCCATTGATCATGAACGGGCACAAACAGTATTGAGTAAAATAGACTTTGATAAGACACTACTATCGCCCTTCGAACTAAAACAACTGAAAACCGCAATTGCTGAAAATGCAGACGTATTCAGCACGCATGATTTTGACCTTGGACGATACACGGAACACCGACATCGCATAGAAACAGGGGACGCAAAGCCAATCAAACAAGCACCGTATAGACTAGCGCATTCTTTACGCGAACCACTTAGGGAGGAACTGAATAGCATGCTAGACGCCGGCCTCATAGCTCCGTCAAGTTCACCTTGGGGGTCTCCGATAGTCTACGTAACAAAGAGCGATGGCTCTCTCCGACTTTGTGTCGACTTTCGGAAGGTTAACACAGTAGCAGAACAAGACGCGTACCCACTGCCACGCATAGATGACATACTAGGGTGCCTCAGGAACACGAAACTAATGTCCAGTTTGGACCTAAATAAAGGATTTTGGCAGTTAGAATTAGATCCCGAGACTAAGGATAAAACATCTTTTGTGACGGTACACGGGCAATACGAGTATAATGTCCTACCGTTTGGTCTAAATTCGTCCCCCGGAGCCTTTCAGCGTTGCATGTCAATGATTTTGAAGGGACTTGAGTGGGAAAAATGTCTAATATACATCGATGACATCCTAGTTTTCTCACCATCATTCGAGGCCCATCTGGCAGACCTGATTCGGGTTTTCGAACGTTTTCGCAAAGCAAATTTAAAACTCAAACCCTCAAAATGCCACTTCGGACGAGGCAGCCTCAAATATTTAGGACATATAATTAGTACCGAAGGTGTCAAACCAGACCCAGAAAAGGCAATAGCCATAGAAGAATTCAAACGTCCGGAAACGTTGAAACAACTCCAAAGTTTCTTAGGGCTTGTAGGATACTACCATAAATTCATTCAGAATTACTCGGACATCTGCGAGCCGTTAAATGAACGAAAACGCAAAGACACGGAATTCAAATGGACCCCTAGGTGCGAGGAAGTCTTTAAGAGATTGAAACAAGTGTAACGAAAAACAATCGAACGAACGTTTTTATAGAGAATTTCAGCACTCTGGACGTTTGGGAATGTCCGACTGTCGTTACGAAAAACGATGAACTATGATCCTTATTCAAATGTACCACTTAAGTCAAATGAATGCCCCAAAATACTCGAATTAAACTCTGAGCCTAGCCTATAAACTATAATACTATCACTGTCTATACGTGTATACACAAATAATTCCAATCTTAATTCTCAGCAAAAGAAGTATGCGCGGCGCAATACAATAATCACTATATAAGTATACTGCGGTTCAAAACAAACAACTCCAATTGAAATGATGAGTAAAGTACGCACGTACAAAATCCAGAACACAAAATCCACCAAACTGTATAATCAATAAAATCTTCAAACACAAAAGAGAAGAATATTTGTTAAAATATCGCAAAGGTGAGCACATGCTCTTCAACACTCATCATCATGCCACAGTGTCTCTATCTTTACTTCTTCACAGGAAAATCTTTGTACCGCCTTAATGTCCACGAGCGCGTGACTGTCCACAATAATCACCGAATACTAGAATGATGAGATGCTGCTACGCAAGTAACCGATAAGCAGGGATGCCTCTGTGCCGTAAACCAAACGAACTAAAGTCCAAACTCTTTAAAGCCTCCAACGAGCAGAATTAACCTGGTAATACCACCGTAAAGTCCAAACCACGATATGACTGACTTACGATAACCACAAAAGAAAAACACTAGCGAACAACCAACCAACGATCAAAACTCTAAACTGTCGCTCAATAACTAACGAATAAAACTGATGAACAACTGAGATGCGGCTAAGAAGCAACTGTCGAACTCTATGACGATAGAACTGAAGTGAGGCTAAGCAACAACCGTCTATCTCTCTGACGATACCACAAGAATGAGGCCCAACAGAGCACAGAGTATCTTAAATACTCAGGCTGCAGCTAAATCAAATGCTATCTCAAAACGAATTTGAAATCTGTTTAACATTTCAATGTCTTTATCCCAAGGCAGCCCAGTAGGTTATAATTAGCTACATGTTATGACTATCCCGCCCCGATGACAACAAATACTGTCGGTAAAACTATTAACGTTACACAATATACATCAATATTTGCATCAAAACAACTCAAATATCTCTATTTTAAACAAGAATCATTTGTTTGAAACAGCTTTGAAATGTCGACTAAAATTCAATTTTAATCGATACCAACCTAAATCCAAGCATGTGGTTGCTTAGAAAACCTTTATTACAATACCTTATAAACTATGATATAGAGATAAGACGATATAAATATATATAGCCGCCGCACACTCATGCAGCTCACTATATCAGCGCAACAGCCCCTATATACTGGCTAACAAACCTGAAATACGTAACATATACATACGAAACAGAATTACAAATACATACATATACAAATATACTCATGTACACTAGGACATCCATACATATGTGCAAACTAAGATTCGGACACATGCAGCGTTTTTTTGTTTTTGATAAATCATCGCAAAAGTGCTCACACGAGCTAATAACTTCAGGTAAAGCTAGATATATGTAGACCTATATTTTAAATATATAATAAATAGTATAGTGTACAAAAAAGTGACGAAGTCTATTCATAAGTATTAATTACTGCAATCTAAACAAGCATCCAAGCAACAAAATAGACAGGTATCTACTCTGTGGCTTAGGTAACACACAATGTAAGGGTCGCGCGGACGAACAAGCTTCAAGTTCTGCGACAGGCAATAACTTTATTACTATTGTCGTACATGATATTATCGCTAGTAAATATAGCTTCAAATACAAAAGAATTCCAAACAAATATACGTAAACTTCCAAGTATCTCTGAGAAATCCCTCTCAAAATTTTTCACAACGCGTTTGTACATCTTATACAACGCAATCCTACTAAACTTAAGCAAATCTATTGTGGCACGTATTGCAGTCAATTGAACTTAACAGCGCTAAAAAGTCGAAAAATAGACTGAGTGAATACATTAACATATAGTATAGAAATATAACACATATACGAAATAACGATGTGCAGCAGAGTTTGTTTTTTTTGAATAGTCCTAGTCTTTGACCCCTTAAGAGTAGGCAGTAACAGTTCAAGATATACAGATCAAACGTTTCCATAGATACATACTTTAGAGCGGTAAATAAAATTTGGAAATATATAGATAGGAATAGATGAATAATGTTGTACTGAGTTGGAGATATATATACTATACTAGTTACGCCGTAAAACCCTTTTATGTAAAGCATTTACAATGCACGTAAGTGAACAATATTAACCCAAACACAATATGCAGTAATCTATGTGCACAGTTCAATATATAAGCGCAAGTTTTTTATAATTAAAGTACTTTTAAGGATTTAAAAATATCGTCTGGTAATAAAATATAGAAATGAAACAAAAAAACATGTAATAAGATGTAAACCATACGAGTCATTTAAACGAGCACCAATGCCATGCATTCAGCGCGTCCATTGCGCAAAAATTCAGTACTAATCACTAAAGCAGTTTTAGATATGGAAATACTAGTTTATTATTAAACTACGCCTACTACCTCGTATAGATATAAAACCGACACGGCACGAATAAGAAGTGCCAGCAATAATCATAAATCTGAACACAAACGAACGAAACCAATTGACCACAGTATTACACGCAAGTATATATGTCGATCTAGTATAATATTCTGACTCTCACAATAGTTTCAATATCGTATCTCTTAAGTTGCTACAATTTGTTGTTATTGCCGCTATTTTTACTAGAGGGCAATAATAAACACAATCACAAACATGAAAACTATTACGTACAATATAAAAACAAACTATGTTTTATCGTGCACATCTGCGTATAATTGTCTACGATCTCCGTTTTAAGCTCGCCTATAAATGATCCCTATATACGTGGTACTGTCCCCTCCAAATACACCTACTAAAACCAGTCTCAAGTCGTACAAAATAATTACAACTGAAACATTAGCATGTAAACATTGCATCTACCAAGTTGATACATAATTCGGTATCTCTTAAAACTGGTATCTTTCAAGGCGGATGGCAATTCCAACCTTGGCGGCTGCGCATAAAAAGGAGCATTTTTTGAAACGCCGGCCATACTGTGGTATTGCTTTCATATTTCCTTTTGGCTAATCATGAGCTTACGCATGAGAGTACAGTCGTACAATAGTCATCATAAAGTTTTGTTTAATTCCTATCTACTACAGTCCACTGAGCAAGTAAAAGTGGCGTGCAGCAATCTTGATCTCGTTCGACGACAACTAATGCGAACCAAATGACAGTAATTTTTTTTGTTAGAAACCAAATTATCGAGCCTAAGATAGATGCTATAGACGTGACAAAACAGACACCACCCAATTTCAGCAGCACACAAATAAAATTTTTTTTCAGATGTGAGAAAGTCCTACCACAAAAACTGGTCAAATAACGTTATGATACGATGCGGAGCTATTATTGCATGTTACTGTGACGTAGTTCACGTAGGAAAACAAAAATCTCGGATTCTAAGTGAAACTTTTACCCACCGTTAGTTATATTTTCCGACAAAGCAGCTTGTTTATTCAAATATCCCCACCCATACATATATAATAGGTATATATTTCTATATATTGTCACATAGATGTTCATAGATATAATTTATTTAATCGAGTAAAGCTAGTGAAGTAAAACGATGACTTAACCATCAATGGTTACGTAAGTTATAAGCGTACATTTGTAATATAATCCTCCTTCAACCAAATCCAACGCAATATATACCAAGCAAAGGGTACCCTAAGACCCTAGTATATACAAAAGATTCCTATTCGGAAGATTCGATAATATTAAGTCCTATACAGGCGGAAAGAATTCTGTCTTTAAAAACGTGGGAGAGTCGACTGGAAAACCTTCCTTGAAACAAAAGAAATTTACCCGAGGCAAATATATACTATATAACTAGCTACACTCGTGAATTCTGAAACAAGTGTCTATCTTGTTCTTTTTCGATATTGATGCAGATTACTTGCTGTTTGGTTCTTCTAGTATCACAGTTATAACACAGAATAAGCCTGGTCACTGCAAAATCGTGTGCAAATCAATGGTTAACTAGATGATGCCAAGCGACACATGTCCCATCTGTATGACGGTCAATAAACTATACTAGTGACACTCGAAAATTACATATATTGCAATAAACTAGCCACGATTGAGTACCTTTTGTAGGTCGCATAACAGTGAACAGTAGAACTTTTATAGTGGTAATATACCGGACTTCCTACTGACACATTGAACCAACGGTCCTTGAAGAACGTTGAGTATGACATTTCTACACTATGTATACTCCAGTAACAAGCAACAAAATCATTAAAAACAAACAAAGTGAGCTATCTATTAAAACTTAAAATTAAGGCACGCCTATCACCGCCAAGGTAGAGATTACTCAGACAAATACAATAAGAAACGTTCATTTAAGGTAGGTAAGTTATTAAGATTCGAAACAAATTCCATCGAATCCTTTACATTCCGATTTCTTACGGATAGAATATAGTGTTTCCACGATGGAGTTTTACCGAAAAATAATAGTGGAGCCCGTACCTCAGCGATAGGAGATCATAATTCAAGACATACTTACCGAACTATCAAATTCCCGCAGATCAAATATCGTCACACCAGTGATTGCAATTCGTGGAATCAACCAGTCCGACCAGCGTAATATTATCGCTAGAATCAATGTATCTAATACTAGTTTTAGGGAATAAAATGTTTCAAGTATTAAAAGTATACACGCTTTACTAAATTTTAAGCGATGATAGTGCAATGTACAACCATACCAATTTTACTGATGTGTCAATAGAGAAGTGATTGCCAATTTTTGCTGTTCGAGCTGCTTAATTAATTTAATGTTACGTAAATTGTATATGGGCAAGAACACAATTTTGGCACAACAGACTGTAAAAATTCGGAGAAATAATTTCACCGTGCACGTGAAAGAAACAGAAACTTGACGAGCATAGAAGTGATCAATGCATTTTTGACCCTTTTTGTAAAACGCAAAAAGATAAGGTGTGTTTTGTGAGTTATTACCTCGCCAAATATACATGCGAGTTAGATCATTATTGGGGTGCTACTAGGGCAAGGATTGCGAAACCAGATATAACTACCCGTTGCCAGAATATATATACGGCCAGTACGAAACTACTAGATTTTCTTTCTAACTGGCGGATTTGACTACTAGTGGTTGTTACCTAAAACTATTTTTTCTAGCGTACCCCGATACTATAACAACGCTCAAGCTGTTTGACTTCGCAAAATGTAAGCACCTAGAAATTTAATTATCAATTTCATTCTTTTGAAACGTATGTATACATGACAAGCAAAAAAAAAGATTTTTTAAGGATTTTAGTGAAAGACCTCTCACACAGTATCGTATAGACTTCGGCAACATCGGCCCGTGCGGTCAAATCGCAATTAATCACTGTTAAGCTCCGTTGCATTTTTTTTGATATAAACGAGAGGGTTATGCAACACTAACTCCCCAGTAGATTGCGTTTCGATCACATTGATATGAGGTAAATGCGTCAATGTCCCTCTAAATTAAAACCGTTGCAATAAAGTATTGTATTTACTTTCCATGTAAGTTGAAAACTATTTATATATTTTATTTTCTAGGGAATCTTAAATTTAAAAACAAATTACCAACGAAATTTGCACATTTTTCTAAATTCTCAAGTAGAACTAATGGGCAATAGGCCTATGTGGGTCACGACATTAGTCGAGTTGTGCGAAAACAAATGTAGATAACGATTTCTGCCTTAAAATTCAGTTTCAATTCTTTTTTTGTGTGATAACCTAATGCATCTAACACCCAACGACGTGATTTGAGATTACCGCCCCAGGGTTCAAGTAGAATTGTTTTAACGATAACTTTATCGGTCATTTAGCGAAAGAGCATAGCTTATTCGATGTATTATCTTGGTGTCCAAATATTTTTCACCATAAGAAGCCAGCTCCGTGTGCAACAAAAAAAATAAAAAAAACATTTATGCCGCGCCATATGAGTTGTAATGTTTAATCACATTTTTAACGTTCTCAAGCAATGATAATATGGCGTAAATTAATGTTAGACGCGTTTTGGTCGCATAGCTAATATTTTGTTTCTATTTAGCTATGCTCGAGCTATTTTTGATGACTTACAATCGCTGCTTCAGCCTCAATTTTAAACACTAGCTTTGATATCTCCAAGAAGCTATATACATGGGGATACATAATGTAATACTCCGCGTGCCAAGTGGACAAAACAGAGTTACAACTTAATGCGGCTACCAAACGCATAGAACGTCGACGAATTCCTAACATCATCGTATACAGCTTGGTAGCCTGTAATTTAATTAATAATAAAACTTAATAGACTCAATCGCTTGTTATTGATTCAGGTTCGTCGTGTCCTTTAACGAATACCAACTACATACTTTAAGCTGCGTAACCATTTAACGAACAGAACTATAGCGCATTTTCAATATGGAAATACTTTTATCCAGCGATAAGTCTTAAAGGTTTATAAAAGTTTTTCATAGCTAATTTATTATATTCAATAAATTAGGTTAAAAAATTTTTTTTCCTTTTTAAATTACTTCGCTAGTAATTCACAGGACTCTAGAACATAAACCTTAAACCAGAACGTTAAATCGGCGCAACTTTGTTAATTGGTTTTTTCACGTAAGAATCTCTTGACACCTAGCTTAACCGGGGTCAAAAACAATTTTTGTAGAGTCCGTAAATTTAACGAAGCGTTGAAAAGAGCTATATACTTATTGTCGACGGTATTAGCCAGCCGTCGTTAATTTAATAAAAGCAGCTATTTTTTACGGCCAGCTAAAAATATATTATTGCGGAAGATTGGAGCTCGACAACTCTCACCGGTTAACCTGATTTAGAGAAGCTTGTATGAAAACCCTAGATAATGCGGGGTGTTCGACTTAATACAATACTAATAGCATTGCCTGGATGTTACATAATGTCGTACAACAAAACAACTATTAATTAGATTAATTAATGACATTATTTTAAACAATACGAATCATCTACTCAGTTACACGCCACAAACCCTTCAGCATGTATCTAAAGCCGGGACTTTTCTGAAGGTTTACACTGTGCATTTCTAGGAAAACCCGCTAAAGATTAGTTAGGTTAGATGTTACTAACGAGCTACTTCATTTCCTTCAAACGTATAAATAATGTTTTCAGATCAACTGATATTTAAGGTAATACCATATATTTACAAGACAACAAGCACCAGGAGCTAGCCGAACGTAGAGCTATGTTATAGGGCTGTATAGTTATAGCTAGTCATGTTTTTGTTAAGTCTGTACATATAAGTTTTTTTTATTGGAACGTTAAAAAGGAAGTGCTAGGAAAAACTATTCATTTATACGGGATGAATAAAGAAATACTACAACAGCTGTATGTCATCTTCACAGTCATACCTTATATTTCGTAAATAGTGTAAAACGAAAGAACTGAAAGATACTACTTAATACTAGAAAGATCAACTAAAATTCGGGACCCAGTAAGAATTCTTCAAACCACGAACTCTTAAGTTCAGAAAACATAGACGAATGACAAAATTACATCACCGAGCAAAAACGAGCCAGCCGTGTTCATTCTGTGCTTACTACAACGTGAAAACCATTCAGCTTAAGCGCAAATCAAATTATTAATATCTAACATTTATTTTTCGATAAAATAAAAAAATTCAAAGAGGTCTCAAAAAAATTTCGAGCGTACAGCTACTCTAGAACTAACAACCAGTAATAAATTTGCCGATTTTCAGCCGCTATACGAGCTCATACTATTAGACTCTAGAATTTAATTTTTTGAACATAAAAATAGCTCAAATAATGCCATTAAACTTTACAAGAAACTAAAGAATAAGCGCAAAAGATCACCGTACACAAATATGCCATTGGGAAGGATGTTGAGTCTAAATTCTATATTCAAGATAAATAACCAAACTAATAAACATACATCTTTCGCGTGGGCATCTTCAAATATCTCGATAATGACAGTCAAAACATAACTGTGACAAAGCAAAATAATGCTAACATTATTCAACATAACGTGTGGTAAGATCTGGGAAAGCGACAATGAAATTGGGCAGGGGCTCATAAAGTCGTGTTCAGGGAACCCTAATGTGACGAAGCTTAAAATAGCGCTCAAATTCGTATGGACGCCATAAAGTTAACGTAAAGTAGTGACTAAGCTATTTAAACTACAGATACAAATCTGCCTAAATAAATAGGACAGGTGTATCATGTATAAAAATGTTTACACTTGTTACGATAGCACAAATAAATACTCATGCGGTTGCTAGCGAGCTGGGGACAACACCAAGTAGTTTGCGATTGTATCACTCCACCAAGGGAACTGTCAGACAATAATGTTAATATAACTCCTTAAAATTTGGGCCTCTTACTACTACTCAGAGTTAGGAACAGTATTCATGTAATTCAGTTATTTTTATGTGACAGATTCAGTTACGCCTTCTAATTAATTATTATCACGATCTGGAAATTAAATTTATTGAGAAACCCAACATTTAGTGGGCTTATACAGTAAATCGGCTCGTGTGCAGCTCACAATACAGTCTTACATATGCACAAAAATAAGCAATGAATAGTTTTCGACACATGTGTATGTGACATAATGTGATGACCATGCTAAGGTTACACTGTACTTAATAAACTATTCTGTGGTTATCAGCATAAGTCCAAACATTTAGCCGAAATAGCTGATAAGTACATCATAATAGGTGATGTTCAAGGCGCTTTTACTCTAACTACAACATTTCCCCAAAGTGAAGGTTGCATGACACATATACGATGCCTACCAAGAAGGTCGTTTAAGTGTTCTAAAATCAAGTTCAAGCATCTGGGTAAAACGATTCCGAGACAACATTCCGTGAAAGTAGCAAAGACCTTAAGCTCACGTTAACGTCCCTAGAATTTGTTTAGTCTTTTAATTCCCAAATTTTCTTAACTCAGAAAGCAAAATGAAATTTTAAGGGTTTCCTAAAACCCGACGGAGGCTAGTCCTCTGTCCCTAAGCTGCGTTTCTGCTCAAGCTCAAACACGGCATGAGCATTGAACGTTCAACTAAGCTACAAATTTGGAAAACCATCAAAACAAATCATCGAACAAATCCTTAATTTGTGGTATGCACGTTCAAGAAATTTTACCGTGGTAGACTCAGGAAAATTCGTCGGTCCTAACTCAAAAAGAAGCAAGTCATGTAAAGTCTGGACGTAAGTATAGCTTCGCCTAAAATTTGTGCAAAAATGTCATCTCGCTGCAAAATGTTCTCAGTGCGATAGTTGGATCTATTTTAGCAGTTGTTGAACGACATGGAGGAGTCTCTGCCGACTGGCACAAAGTTCACGCCAGACAGATGAAAACTGTTTGGTTTCTAGCTCTAAGAGTTTGTTTTCCAAGTAATTAAGTTTAAAGTTCATTGGTTTGATACCCCCGGAGTCCCGCAACAAAACAGACTTCCCCTCTGTGACCCTGACAGAACCCCGGACACCGAATGGCCCGCTATATCACAGGAACTCGCGACCCAGGACTCCACTAAGTTACCATACGCACTGGATAAACCACCAGGTACTTTCTCGCCTGAGTATGGACAACACACCGCTCCAGTAACCCTACGAGAGCGAGAAGGTGAAGTTTCGGACTGATGAGGCTACAAGGCCTCTAAAGGTAAAACGATTAGACCCCGAACGCGCACTGCGACCATTCAATGCAAACGACCTCGGTCTTGTGGAATTACTCGCTTCACAGGACCCGGACGAAGACTCGCCTCACACCCCAGAACAAGCAACATCCCCAACGTCAGCCATCGAGCATGCAGTCCAAACTTCGCCCCTCACGCCTGTAAAACACCGAGCCGCAATCGCCACCCAAACATCTCGCAGTCCTCAGACACAACGCCTAACGACCGAATCAGACCAGCCAGTACCACCATACCTCACCTATTATGAGCATTCAGCGTCTTACGAACAACCCTATTCCATGCCTCGTCAAGCATATTCCGCCCCACCTACACCATTCCCACACACTCCCCTGATGCCACTAGGCTTTGAAGCCACTATTGAGGACTACGTCCCAGACGAATGGATCACACCACATTACACCCCTCCTAGACCACCACCCGCACAGTCCGTCCCAGCAACCAGCCAACCTCTACCAGAACCCGCGCCAACACCGAAACCTAAGCCTAAACCACGACGAAAACCAACTAAGGTTCCCGTTGACGAGTATACGTAACGAAACCAAGTACACGCAAAAAACAATCATCGCTTTACAAACGATCACCGCGGCCGACTGCGACCGGGTCGGAGCCGGTATGTTTGAATCGTGTGTAGAACCGGGAGAAGAAACTGTGCAACATGTGAGCGAAACGGGTTTAGGGTTACACGGAAACAATGCCGAGCCGAGTGCCGATAATATCACAAGTATAGAGAATCATGATGATCGAGCTAACAGTTGTGAAATTACGGAACCTAGTGATGAGAAAGTGGAACTTAGTAACCTAGAGGAGAATAATGTAGCCAAGGAGGAACCAATGGTAACCAGTAAAAGCTCGAAAGTTGTGATAATAATGCCCATAGTAAATGACAGGACAGAGAAAGCAAACATAATGGCAACCCAGCAACAGGAAAACAGAACGGAAATTGTAACCTGTCGACTAAGTACAGAGGCAGCCTGCGAATTGAGAATCAACCCAACCGCATCGCCGGTTGACTTGGCAGAAATCATCGAACATGCATTAGAATCACAAAAAGCATCTGGAAACGTACAAACTTTCGGCCGAGTTGGTATGGATCCTGCGATTAAGCACATAGACACGAGTTCGATAGAACATAAGTACACGTCGGATCAAGGGGATGCACGAATATGTAAACAACAGATATTAGACATTATATTGCGAAAGTTGAACGCATTAGATAACACCAGCGAAATGGTAGAGCCTCTGATCTTACAGGGATTACCCGACGAGGAGCGAATTACGTTGCTGGGGTCGGATTCAGAATTCGTGCCCACAGTAAAACCGGAATGTTACGGCAAATTTCCCCATTACGTCCTCGCACTGCCTAAGCTACGTTTCGGAGAAGAGCGAGCACCAATAAGAACGCTATTTTATCGGAGGGTCATAGCTGTGTCGGAGCGGATATGCCATGCCCACCAGTTGCTTAGACGTCGAGTGGCTGGGACGGCCCGAGTCGACCGACGGCGGGACGCTGCCGTTTTGTCAGGGCTGTTAGGGTTCGCATCTCCGTTCCTACACACTATGCCGGGGATACACGTTAGCAGTAGCATGTTAAAACATCTAGAGGGACTCTTGGAGATCGTTGCCAGGGTTATTAACGCAATGAGCATTACCCAGGCAATCACGGAAGTGTATCGGTCTCAAATCCCCATCCTCCAAACATGCATAATGTGCGAGGAGCGACACAATACAAACTTCATGCCCAGGGAAGAGTGTGCGTTTATTACCTATCATGGCGAATGGGACTACACCGGGAATCTGTCCGCCGATTATGGAACAATTAAGAGAGATGGGACAGTATCCATTCGACCAAGCCGCACACAGGGATTGCATACAGCCTATGAACTCATAGCGTATAGGGAAGCCAACTTGGAGTTTTTAGAAACCATAGTAGGTGCACCATACTTGTTGGATAACCTAGTTACGGAATTCGACGAATCCGGACCCAAAATTCCGGTGCTGTCAATACAACACATCGTATACGCTATAATGGCTAACGCGCTTTTCAAGGATATAAATAGCAGACCAAAGCGCGAAGAACTATTGTATTTACGACTATTGTGGTTACGTAAGCCCGCTCAAAATATTTGGCAAAGTGACCCAATGGACGACATGGACCTAGTCCCAACCCCGGATAATGACGCTGACATAACATTCATTGACGAAGAGGAACTTGAAAGTGAGTTGAGTGCAGCACTTAGTGACGCTGGCCCGGACGAATTCGACATGCCCGCGACTGAATCACTCGACTTCGACGACCTCGCCTCTGAACTAAGTTTCTCTATGGACAATGAGACTGTCAGGCATGAACACGACACTACCGTTGATAGAAGTAACCAGACATCACCGACCGGGTCGGTACGGTTTTCTTCCAACGGATTAGGACAGAGAATAAAAGCAGCAGTCGGATTGCTGAACCAAGGAACCAAAATACTGGGGTTACTAATAACTTTGCTAATTCTCCACAATTTAGGGCAAACCCACGCTATTGCTACGCCATTTTCGGACCAAGTAGCACGCTTAGGAGCCATGGTAAATCAACAGGTGGGCACGCTGATCGAGCCACAAGGCTTAGTGATTACCGCTTCGCAATCCACCTTCCTGCCAATAATATTACGGTTATCCTTGGATGGATTACAACCTAGTAGGCAGGCAACCGGTATGGCGTGGTGTGTATATACCCCTCGGGGTAAGCCCTGTTTGGGGAATTTTGTCCTAACCCAAGTTGTACTACCGTGCCAGATTTACAACAAAAAGTACAAGAATTAGAAAGAGAATTAAGGAGCACCTATCAGGGTGTATTAGACACTAGTTACTACATGGCATTAATGCGCGAATATTGCGAGGCGAATGCCCACCTTTGTGAGCAACCAAAGGTCCGAAAGAAACGTTTTCTCGCAGCGCTAGCAGGAGCCGCAGGTGTAGTAACAGGTTTTCTAGGTGTAGGTGTAGCGTTCACTAATGCGGTACATCTTAAGGATTTAAATAAACAGGTACTCGCGCTCTCTAAGGAAATGAGAAACACCTACAATGTCGCTTATGGTAACTCGCGAGCGATAATGAAATTAACACACGCAAATGAGGAGTTGTACTCATTTTTACATCATGAAATGCAGGAGGTGGTTACCATGATCGATCAGGTAAGGTGCCAAGAGCAACGATACGTTACCGAGGTCCACCGCGAGCTAGTTAACCATATGTTTCGCACCAGCCTTAGGTCCTCGGTTGACGCCGTCATGGAAGCCATGATGAGCGGTCAACTATCACCGAAAGTAGTGGACGCATCCACGCTCAAGAACTTATTCCAAAAGAACTCGCAGATAGCGCAGACCATCTTAATACGGGAACCGGCACTAGCTTACCAATTTGGGCAAATATACCCAGTGCATATCGATCTAGGGTCATTTAAATTTGCGTTTATATTGCGAGTTCCCTTAGTCACGTCGGATGATGTCCGACCCTACTTTCGAATTTACAACGTTGGCTGGAACGTTCCTGAGCGCAGCGCCCACATGAAATTACCATTGCCTGACTACGCCACGCGGATTGAACGAGCGCGGTACGAAGTACTTAAACTACATGCATGTAACACGCGACCGGGTATTGCATTCTGCGAAATACACGCATTGGCAACGGACCATACATCGCGTTGTTTGGACTGGATCATCATGGGCGAGGACGCTCCTGATGAAGCTCGTCAACTCTGCAAGAACAGTGCATTGGTCGGGCCAATGGCTAATCACACCGATGTCTACACCACGGCACAAGGAGTCCTAATACGAACTACCGAACGCAAAGCTGTCGTCTCCAAGAAGAAACATCTTAGTCACGATACCCGAGGAGAGACGATTGACATTGCAGACAACGGAGTTTTGTGGCTGTCGCACAGTAACTACACCCAGCTCGTGTTCGGACCACTTATGCTGGCTAGCACTCTCGACGCGCAGGAAGTCACGGTTCACATTGGACCCAACATCACTGTCCACGACTTTCCGGAAATACCGCTCAAACCGATTGCTTGGAGCTCATTGGAACACGCCAAAGCAACGAATTTACAAGTCCAACAAATAGCCGACGAACAGCTGAAGAAGGTCATCGACTTCCCATACATCACTACAACTGGAGTAGCTCCCTACTTATGGATGCTCATTGTGCTAGCAATTGCCGGAATAGGAGCAGTAATATACTTTAGGAATAAAGCCGGGTTCTGCCCTAAATGCGTGAAGGGACGTTTACAACGTTGGTGGCAACAACGACCATGTCCTCGGGAGAGACTAACTCGACCCGAATTGCATGTTAAGACGGACAATGAATATGGCACCACAAACACGCCTCGACCAACTGTTTCAGCCCCAGCTGCTTCCACGGAACATCTCGAGCTGCGAACAATGAGTCCTCGCCGCTCAGCACGAATAAATGCTACTACCGAAGACGAAAACGTTGTCTTGGTGGAGCCCACGGAACTATTCGCTGTGTCTGAAAGATCTCAACGTAGGGGGCACCGCACAGTAGCCTACCACCGACAGGTCAACGCGATACATCACATGGACGCACCCTTGCTAATCAACGCATTTGTATACCGCACACCAGTACTTACATTAATAGATACAGGGGCAGATGTTTCCATCGTATCACAATACTTGGTAAATAAATTAGGCCTCCAGCCGCAGCCCGACGATTCCACCAGGATAGTATCCGCCACTAAACAGGAACTAGCGCTAGATGGTAGCATAAGTGTGCCTTTGTCGATCGGCTCCATAAAGGTACAAACAGAATTCTTTGTCACTAAAACCGCCCCTTATCACTGCATTATAGGACCAAATTTTATGTCTCAATTACCAAAATGCATTATAAATTTTAAGGAGCGTTGTCTAGAAATAGCAGTAGATGAGGAAGAGCTAAGATACTTTTCGCAGGATTAGAACGGTATGACCCACCATTAATCGCCGTAATGTGTAGAAAGCTCACTACAATAGAACCAAACACTGAAACGTTCATTAATGCCATCCCCGAAATAGCCGAGACGGGCGTAGGGCCGGCATTATTCGTGCCCGCGCCGGAGATGGTAGACATCGCAATGGCTCACGCATTAGTACTAAGGAGCCAAAGAACCATACCAATTGCAGTAATCAATTTCGGAAACACACCGGTCACTATTTATGCCGGACAAACAATAGGTCACATGGAGGTAATGATGAACCCTAACGTGCAGTTCCTGAAAGACACAAACAAAAATCTGATTCGATATGAGGAACATAAGCCAGCGAAGCAATTAAACAACATCACTGCGCACCCTGAAAGAATCATCCAACACATAGAAGCAGGAAAAAGGTCGATTGACCATGAAAGAGCTCAAACAGTCTTGAGTAAGATAGATTTCGATAAGACCTTATTGTCCCCATTTGAGTTAAAACAATTGAAAACTGCGATCGCTGAGAATGCAGACGTCTTCAGCACGCACGATTTTGACCTAGGGCGCTACACCGAACATAGGCACCGCATAGAGACCGGAGATGCTAAACCAATTAAGCAAGCACCGTATCGACTAGCACATTCCTTACGCGAACCGCTTAGGGAGGAACTAAATAGTATGCTAGATGCGGGACTAATATCGCCATCAAGCTCACCTTGGGGATCACCAATAGTGTATGTAACCAAGAGTGATGGTTCACTCCGGCTCTGTGTGGACTTTCGGAAGGTAAACATGGTAGCAGAACAGGATGCATATCCATTACCTAGAATAGATGACATATTGGGATGCCTCCGAAACACTAAATTAATGTCTAGCTTAGATTTAAATAAGGGTTTCTGGCAACTAGAATTAGACCCAGAAACAAAGGATAAGACATCTTTTGTAACGGTACATGGACAGTATGAATACAATGTCCTACCGTTCGGATTAAATTCATCTCCAGGAGCCTTTCAACGTTGTATGTCCATGATTTTAAAGGGGTTAGAGTGGGAAAAATGTTTGATTTATATAGATGACATACTAGTATTTTCACCAACGTTTGAGGATCACCTAGCAGACCTAATTAGGGTTTTCGATCGTTTTCGTAGGGCAAACCTAAAACTAAAACCGTCGAAATGCCACTTTGGCCGAGGCAGTTTAAAGTATTTAGGACACATAATTAGTACAGAAGGTGTCAAGCCTGACCCAGAAAAGGCAATAGCAATTGAGGAATTCAAACGTCCAGAGACGTTGAAACAGCTTCAAAGTTTCCTGGGACTGGTAGGTTACTATCACAAATTTATACCGAGCTACTCAGATATATGCGAACCTTTGAACGAATTAAAACGCAAGGATGCAGTATTTAAATTGACTCCAAAGTGTGAGGAAGCATTTAAGAAGTTAAAACAAGCGCTATTAGATGAACCCGTGCTAGTGCACCCCGATTTCACACAGCCGTTTATTTTGCAAACGGACGCTTCAGGATACGCAATGGGTGCAGTGCTCTCGCAGAAAACCAAGCAAGGCCTCAAACCCATTGCATACGCAAGTAAAGCTCTGCTAGATTATCAACGCCGTTACCCCGCAATCGAAGCCGAAGCCCTCGCGATTAGATGGGCCGCGCTACACTTCAAGCATTATCTAGTAGGGCACAAATTTCATGTAGAAACTGATCATAAACCACTCAAGGCTTTATTTGACAAACCGCCTCGCAACTCGCGCTTATCCCAGTGGCGCAGTGAATTACTGCTCGAATTCGGAGGATTTGAAATACTCTATAGACCAGGTAAAGAAAACGGCAACGCTGATGCTTTGTCGCGGGACCCCAGGTACGACCCGCACATAACCGAAGAACAAGGAGACACCTATGAAATATTGATGATGGGTCGAGGACGACCCACCGGCCCTCGTCCACCAACAACCTGCGCAGCATGGGATCAATCACATCTGCCATATCCCGTACGAACAGTAACACCTCTCGCAACAGGCGCACCAACCCCTATAACGGGAAGCCCAATAGCTCCCCCAGGTCAACCAAACCCCGAGGCAATCCCATCGCAACTAGTCCCTGACACGCAAATAGCTACAGTACCCCCTGCAACGCTAACTCAACAGGCAGCCACGCTAAGCGCGATTCCAATTAGGATGGATCCGGGAGAGACACAAGTAATGTCAGTACGTACCACAACTATCTCGGGTTCTGGAGTCGGACCTCAGGCTCGGGGATCTAAAAGGCCACACCGGCCCGAATCGGAAACCGCAGGACTAAGAGCTACCACACTACCAACTGAGCAAGAATTCGATAGGCTCATGAAACTAATGATGCACTATGAAACAGAAATACTGCCAACAGTTAGGATCGAGGACGCACAGGATACTCAGGAGAACATATACTTACCGTTCTTTTCAGACCTCCCAGATTTTAATTTAGTACGGCTCTTACCATACATACAACGAAATGACCCAGAATTGGGTCCCATTTGGTGGTATTTATATAACAAAACACGGCCAGGGCCGAGCTAGGTGCACTAAGGATCGAAATGCGAGCTCACTACTTTGAATTAGCTCAGGATATACTAAGATACTGTGTATGCACCCATTACAACCAGGGGACATAAATTATAAATTGTGCGTCCCAATTACATTAGTACAGCAAATTCTCAAACATGAACACAACACTCTATATGGAGGACATCCTGGCCGTGATCGGCTAATAGCAAAATTGAAACAATTTTATTACTGGAAAGGTATGTCAGAACACGCACAACAATGGATCAGGCGATGCACTCTATGCCAGTCCGCGAAGGACCCGATTTCTCGGATAACCACCGGATTGGGCAGGGTTCCGTTGGCAAATCAACCAATGTATCGTGTATTTGTGGACATACTCGACATTCAAGTTAGGTCGCAATCAGGCAATCGCTACGTTATTGCATTTATAGATCAATTCACAAAATTCGCAATAGCAGTAGCAATAAGGCACCAGGATGCACACACAGCCGCACACATATTTTTATATGAGGTAGTCAATAAGTACGGAGCTCCCAGGGAGCTATATTCTGATAGGGGAGGTGCTTTCACCGCACACATGTTTGAAAGCCTGTGCCAGGAAATGCACATATTTCGGCACATGAGTTTAGCCTACCACCCTCAGGCAAATGGTGAGATCGAAAGATTTAATCGAACATTATTATACCTATTAAGAGTAAGCGTACCGCAAGACGATCACCATTCATGGGATATATCATTACCATTTTGTGTGATGGCCTACAATTCATCAGTACACACAGCAACAAAATATCCACCATTTTTACTAATGCATGGATTTTACCCTAGGTTACCCGGAGAATACGACACGCATAGTGCAGCCACAGGCTACACTGGAGCTCACTCATATAGAGCCAACGCGCAGCGCTGGATGGCTTCTATTAGGGAACGCGCATACCAATCTATGAGAGCCGCTCAGGAAGTAAATCGGCTAAGGTATAACAGGCGAGCTCGCGAACCACGCTATCAAACAGGCGAATTAGTTTGGGTTTATAGACACGATACCACGCCAGGAACATCTAGGAAACTTACACCTCGTTGGTGCGGACCATATGAAATACTAGGGATCACCCCGCCATGCATGCGCGTAAGAATGCATTCAAATCCGGAAGGTATGGCGCATGTTGTACACCTTAATAGAACTAAGCCGTGTTTTAGAGCATTGGACCCAGTGCCTAATGTAGGAGACTGGCTAGGTCAAGTACACGCTTCTGTGTTAGAAAGGGGATTGAATGAACCCACACAAAGAATTATCGCTGACAGGGATTTTGTGACAGAAATAGAACCCGTAGATGAGGTAGCAGTGCGCACAGTAAGAGCAGCAGTTAGTGACAGTTCGGACGCCGAAAGTATAGAAATGGGTGACCCCAATGATCCCAACTTTTACCGCCGGACATACGCAGAAATCGAGGCCGAGCAAGCAGCAATGGAGCACATCGAGTACCGGACGGACGATTACGAACCGCAGAACCCAAGGACAGTCAGGAATCGGATTCCGCTGACTGATCCGGATAGAGAAATAGAACCATCTTGGCCACCAATATCGCAGGAACAAGTTACCAGCCAAGAGGCCTTTTCATACATACCAGAACCTGGCAGCCGAGACACGCAGGCGGAATACGGACAACACACAGTACCCGTAACTACGATGGAAAGAATAGTAGCCACCAGTGAGGAGGTTCCATTCGGCGTACCGACTGTAGGTGTGGGAATACTCGAAGGACAACATTTCTACCCAGCGGACCTTACGCTGTCTACAACGCCACGAGGAGCTTTCGGAGGAATCATCGTACCTGGACCATATACCTCAGGGGATCTACGCTACGCAATTATGCTCGCTGCTCAGGACCATCCATTATTTCAGTCGCGACCGGCTGAACATATTATGGCGTCACGATTACGCGTACCAATGGAGATGGCCACTCAAACTGCAGGGGACTACACAACAATGCGTCCCTATAGCGCCCCACCAGCAGGTGCCAATACACCTATGGCTCCTCACCAATATGTTTTTCGCGAGGCGCCCATGACTCAGCCACCGTTGGGGTCGCCAATTTCCAGCTATTTGTCGGAAACTTCCGGAGAAGGTACCACAGTGGACGTGAGAGCAACCGAAGCAGACGACGAACTAACCAGCCAAACATCGCAGGAACCATCTTCTACCGAGCGGCTCGGTCAGGCAGGACAGGAGACATCAAGTAGTGACTCTAGGACACAACCGGGAACTTCTGGCTCATTAAGTGAATTCACACTTGCAGGATCAAGTAGTGAAGCACCAGCACCCCAGCAAGGAACCAGTCACCCAGTGACCTTGAGTACACCTCCCCGTACGCGAGCCCCGCCGGAAGAGCGAGGAAAGGGCCTTGTTGGACGGGCCACCCAGCGGAAACAAGTCGTTTCGACACGAGGACGTTCAACCATTCAGTTTACTAGTACCGAACAACCAGGACCATCCACGGTGACCATCACTGAATTGGTACACCCTACTACCACTACTACCACCTCCTCAGGAATAATACGACTCAGCACTGCCCAGGCAACAGCACCGACTAGACATCTCCTTCATCGCCAGGCTAGGGACCGGGTCTTTAGACCATATGGCGTAGCATCGGACGAGGAAGTAGAAAACGCCCTACGTAGGCCTAGACGAGTGACCTTCCAGGAACCGGCGGCAACTACTAGCAAATCGGCTGGAACCTCTACTAGACTAGCATCTACTACTCGCACGCAATCTACCAGTGTCACCACCTCAATGACTAGTGCGCCGATCGCGACACCACAACAATTCCAGAGGGGCGAACGCTCCTCAGGCAGGACTCGACCACTCACTTCATTCCCACGCTATCCTTCTAGCCAGGAGCTACATCCTGCGGCCTGGCGACAACGGACGCCCCGACCACCACCGTACGAAGAATCTGATTCAGACGACCCAGACTTACAAGTGGACTAATTTACCCCATGCTAGCACGTACCTCTGATCATGCACACAAACAACCATAAGACGGGGGATTAGAAGAGGGATCCAGGAATATATACACAATTTATTTAGGAGACAAGATAATCTTTAGATTTAAACTTATTCCCAATATATACATTATAGATGCAGCGAGCCCACAGCACAACCAACATCAATGCCCGTTTGATCCCAAAGGGCGTGCGGCACGCACCGGTGGATATCACGGGCACGTATTTCCCAAGGTGCCCCAATACCTGCTGGATCGAGTGGAGCGCTGCGAATTCTTCTCGCTCAAAAGCAAAAGGTGGAGCTACCTGTCAAATGAACATTCCTCCGCCGACCGCTTCGAACACGATGGGAGGCGTCTTGCCAGCGCTGCCGAGCACTACCATATCAGCATCCTGGAGCTGTTGGGACGCGACGAGGAAGCAAAGGAGCTGAGTGAAATGGGCATTTCCCCAACCGAACTCCAGCTCCGCAGCATCGCCCTACAGCGCCAGATTCCGCACAGTGTTCGGCGGTGGCACATGTCATACAGGGCACACCTGATGCGGCCAATCCTTTTGGCAAAATTCAACATTGATGAGTATGCCGAGGAGTTGGAAAAAACCGGCAGCCGGCAACTCCTCAGCGACTCAATGGACAATTTTTGGGGCACGGGCATGCCTCCAGCCCAATGCAGCTACCAGCGAACAATCTGCCATAACGTTACCGGTCGGTTGCTCGAGGAAATCCGAGCTTTTAACCGCGACGGCTTCGTTCGATGGCCTCGAACCATCATTGTCGGTGATGAACAGGCCCTACCGCTCCTCGACGTAGCCGACGAGCACAACTGGCTTGTCCTCACCTACCCGACGCTGACGATGGTCGAGCTGCTGCAGTGGGCCAACGCCCTATTAACGCCGCAAACGGACTGCGTCTTCGTTTTGGGCGGCTACGACGATGTATGGCTGGAGGCGCGGAAGGCATTCTCACCGGGTGCTTACTTTAAGCGCATCAAACGACACTTGGGAGTCTTGGACCGGCGCGCCCGGGAAGATGCCGCCATCTACGTTGCGTCGCCTCCTCCACACTGGGACGCCAACAATTATACAGGCGACACCTGGGGCCGGCAATTCCGCACACGTAAGACGGAGCTTACCCTCAGCCACCAGTCACTCCGCAGCGTGATTATGCCGCGATGGCCAGCGCCGCTGATGGAACCCGAAGCCTGGGACGTGGTCGGACCGCTCAACCAGAGGGAGGACCGGCGACGTTGGAACAAACCGGTCGTGGCTCCGGCATTTCATCATGAATTAGTCGCCTGGGTAGAACAGAACCTGCAAAGCGCAGACATTATCCGGCGACTAGTGGAGCGACCGTTGCCAAGAGAAGAGTATTGTAACTACCCGGGATAGTGAATTGTAAAGTATGTAAAGGAGGGGTACCGCCAACAAGTCGTTAGAGTAGTTTAGAGAAGGGGATGAAAAGAGACTAAAATTTTAAATCATCCGGAGATGATAGAAACTCGAGCCACCACACAGAACAAACTCACCAAAGCAGGCATACAAGGTTAGGAATGCATAGAGGAGCACACGTAACACGAAGCGCTGCGACAAATAAATAATTGACAAGCATACTTATTTAAATTCCCTTTATAGATGAGCACCAGCAACATCGACGTCACAGCAAAACGTCAATCTGGCGGACGATTATCAACGGTCGGACCGTACGCTCCGCCGGAAACTGCCTTGTTCCAGCTACCAACAATCCCGGTCTACCGAGTGGACCTGAATAAACCATATGCAGCGTTCCTGTCGCATGGAACCGACTGGCCGGAACTGTCGAACATGCATGAAACGCCGGCTCCGTTCAGCAACGATGGCGTACTCGCCAACTCCGTGGAGCGGCATTATCACATCCAGGTGCTAGCGCTCCTCGAGCACCATGACGCTGCGCGCGAACTGAGGGACACGACCGACTCCCCTCTACAGATAAAATCACGAGCCCGGGTGCTCAAAGACGAATTGATTGATTACGTCACCAGCGCTCGCCTTAAGCCGCTGCTGGAACACATTATGCGGCCAATACTGCTCGCCAAATTTGCCATCCCGGAGTACGCGCATGTCCTCCAACTCACCGAGGATCGGCAACTGCTTGAAGCCTCAACAGACTCTTTCTGGGGCGTCGGACGCTCCAGTCAGCAGCTACGAAACAACGAGACACCAGGACGCTGCCATAATATCATGGGACGCCTGCTCGAAGAGGTGCGCGAATTCCGCGCCACAGGTAACGTGAGGTGGCCCCAGACAGCCATTCTGGGAGACGCGTTGGCCCTACCCCTGTTGGAAATGGCCGAGGACAATAAGTGGTTGGTCAATGGATGGCCAGACACTCATCTTGCCCGGCTGGTCCAGGCCGCCAACGCCATAGTCACGCCACAGCTGAAATGCATCATCCTGCTAGGCGGCTACAATTATATCTACCGAAAAGCGCCTCTGGAGCAGCTCCACGCGACGAACCCAAATGCGGCATTTAAGAAGGTTAAAAGCCACCTAGGAGTGCTGTCAAAACGTGTAGCCCCAACAGCAACAATCATCATGACGCCTCCCATCCCTCGCTGGATTGCCACAAATCAGGACGCAGCGTCCTGGACGGCCGAGCTGAAACAGATCCTGATCAACCATCGCCAGCGATATAACACGCTCCACAACGTGTTTATTCCAACGTGGCCTGTTGCGTTTAATACACCCGACGCATGGGAGCGGGACGAGCCACACATGGAGTGGAGCGAGCGACCGCAGTTCCGCGAACCGATGGTGTCCAACTACTGTCGTCGCAACCTACGCGGGTGGGTAAGCCATTTGGTTCGCGACGCTGAGTTGAAAAGACTAACACCCTGAGTGATGGCGAGTATAAAAGCGTAGCGTTGGCAACTAACGTGAGCCAGGAGGGAAATAAGGGCATGAAAGGAAATGAGACCAATTAGTACGAGCTAGTAGGCACAGCATTGGAAGGAGTAGTCGTGAGTAAGGAGCGCGGGTACGGAGCTGAGTAACGACACCGAAATGCAGCTAGGGAAATAACTTAAGGTACTAGTCACGAGCAATGCAGGTAACTGAACCAGGTAGGCGTAATCGGTACAGCCTTGCTTAAATTGCTTAAAACGACCCCTGGGTTAGGGCATAACCGGCAGCCGGGTCCTTTTCCGGGGGCGTACCAAATAATTAATGGAGGTACGTGCTACAAGGGATATATTATTTAAATACGTTATTATAAAAATGTGTGTATAACATTTGGAACTATGTATATACATGTAGACATAGCAAAATAGTGCGTATATAACGTTTAGAACGTTGAGTAAATATTCAATGGAGAAACAAAGGTACATTTTCGCTCATACATACATTATGATACCAGACCCAAAATATTATAAACCATAAGGGTAAACTTCCAAAAATACCGAAAATAAAGGGAGAAGGGACGCGTTTTTGGTGATAACCAAACAAGTTGAACGTCCTTCTACCTTTTTTTAACAAAATTTCTAACAAATCTTTGGAATTTTTGGAAAATTTCTCGAAATTTAGTGTAATTTTAGGCCCAAACGGGCTAATTTTTTCAAATTTTACGCTTTAACTCAATTCACACCAAGGGCTGTACATCACCTGAGACCAATCATACAAAACTTTCACTTTCTTTTACATATCTCAACAAATCAAACTTCTTACCATAAGTAAGGAGTCTATAAAATCCAAAAATTTTAAGAGATGTAACAGCCCGAGATTTTTAGGATTTTATCAGGATATAAAAGAAAGATAAACTAGCCAACTTTGCCTCAAAACAAGTGGCAAAACGTTATGGGATGGGCGATCGGATACCGGTGGAGCGTGACCTGAATACTATGTCGCATATTATCGTTTATCGTCGTCATAAAATAAAAAATATTATGGATGTACTTTGTCGTGTCATCACGCTCCACCCGCCCGAGGTGCACGGGGTGATTTTGGCACCACAATGGAATGATGGGACTCCCAACTTGAGGTATCCGGTCGACTCCAAGTAAATTCAATGCTAATGTGTGCGTTTATTGTGTGCCTAGATAAATGTTATTTTATGTTATCTTATAGGTAGTACCGCGTGTCCGGATGGGTCGGGGCGGCAGATGGGATTTTAAGTGAAAATCTAATGGGAGAACTTGTGTAACAGTTATAACCTCGAGGACCCATCCTGGCAGGCGGTTGCGGAATAATTTAACCAATAAGTAAAGCGAGCAATCAAAACTTACGAGGCAGAAAAGCGATGAAACTCAACAAAAGCGTTCATTTCATAAGGCCTACTCAAAAGCAAAATTTTACTAGTTTCTGGACATCTAAGGCCAAGTGGGCTTATCACATCGTTAATAGGGTTCCCTAAGGCTTCAAAATCTGGCAATCGGGCCAAGCTGGCCCTTACCGGTAAGTAGTTAGGGACCCCCAACTGAGCGTTTAAACACCCATTTTTCAAAGTCTCCTATCTCCACAGAAATAACCAAAACTCCCCAATTTTTCAAGCTCAACACCTCCAAAGGGTCCTACCCTAACTGTTTCATCGAAAACCGGGGCCACCTAACTTAACCGGTCCTAGCAGGACCTCGATAGCCCGCCCGGGACACCAAAATTGTCTGTTTTTGGCTCACAAAATGGCCTCTAACAGGCCACCTAAGGGAAATAGATCAAATTTAATATTTTTACCAGTAGGCGACCAGCCAGGGCGTGAACCTGGTCCCGCCCCCGGCCACCTACTGTCTTCCGTTAGTCCGCAATCACTAAAAATATACTCAAACCTTGGTACGATTTCGGCGCCCTGGGCGCTCGTATATTTCCTTGCCTCAAATTTCTCGCGCCGACCAGCGCGAGGTTTTTCTTGGTTGGCATTCGTCGGCCACATCGCAGCTAAAATTGTTATTGTCGACGTTGTTGCAATTGACTGCCCAGCAGTGCCCCCCCCCCACACAAACCCAAACCCCCACCAGCCGCAGAGTCGGCAGTTTTTCGTCGCTCGTGGCGGTTGTCGCCCGAGCAGTTTGTTTAATTGTTTTTGTTTTGAGCTTTGGTTTTCCCTGGCTTTTGAGTTTAGCCCAGGAGGCCCTCACTGTGTAGCACAGGGTAGGGGTTCTCCTGGTGCGCTTCGGTGCTTTAAAATTTGATAAGCAGGGGTTGCCCTTGCGGGTGTTGGTGTGTCCGACGGATGCCCCGCGCACCGGTAAGTGTAGCCCCGACAAAATTGAGAAAATTGCACGCTAAAATCGCTCGCAAGTGTCAGGTCTCGACTGGTTCCCCACTCGCCGGGTCGCAATTTTTGGTTTTAGACCCGGGAGGGCGAATTTGATATGTAGTGATGTGAACGGGGTTAAGGGGTAAGGTTCTGAAGTAAGACGTTTAAAATAAAAGATTAATAGCGTGTTGACCTGGAGGCAACCGCTGAGACAGCGGATAGTTTGAGTATCAATGAGGATTCGCGCTAGGCTCCCCATCAAAATTTCGAGCGTTTGATCCCTGAGCGTTTCAGCCAATCGTTCCCTGTCAAGTCGTCTAAAAAACCCAGTCTTCCAGGCCGTTTAGACACGGTAGAAGACTTTAGTAATTTGCATCAATCGGTTTAGGATCCCGCCACAAATTGGCATCAAACACGTTTACGCTCTTTCAACCGATTTCCAAAAGACAATGGAGCTTCTTTTGACTCATGCTCCATCCATGCTAGCTTTCGAAGTCATCGCTTGAGTCGAGTGTAAGGCATAGGAAATTCTACAAGAACAACCCCAGGTCACACGACTTAAAGACTCAGTTATTGGGTAGGCAGAGCGAGCGGTCCGCTCGGGACGGACGCAGTCATTTGCACGCGTGGAGCATGTTGAAAGAAATTAAGGACGGAACCCCTGACGCTAGTCCCCGAAATTCGAGCTTCTACTCTGAGATTCGTTCCGCTCCGAACAAAAATTCAGTCAATTAACCCCAAAAATCCAGACGGGTCTCAGGCCGTTTTAGACACGGTAGAGCACCCCGTCACGCATTTTACAATGTAACAACTATCGGTGGGTCGATGCGGCTGCTCCACAGGGAGCGACGTATCAGGACATCTCGTGCGTTGTTTCCCCTCTCCTCACGATTTTGCAAACCTACTATTCTAACAATACAGGGGTATCCGAAGTGTTTTAAACCTAAAACGTCACTGCTTTTCTTTGGTTCTCAAACTAGGCATTTCGTTGGGGGCGCGGCAGCACGCGTCATATTTGTGCTTGCAAGTGACTGCGGACCCCCATCCAAATCAAACACACTCATAGGAACGAATTACCAGATTGTGAAGGGAGACGGAGTCAGCTGTGATGGATAGCTGAACTGAATTTTGTGTAAATTCTTGTGATCGCACCCGTTAGTCGAGCGACGGCCCTGAGAAGGATACGAATCAATTGCCTCCCAAGCTTTTCTGTAAAAGGAAAATTTATAGGCGCGGACCCGTAAACCGTTTTAGACACGGTGGGTTCCCGTTATAGCGCCCTGTTTTCATGTCAAACTACGTATTCAAAATTGTTAAAAGGCAACAAAGTCCGGGAGACGCGGCAGCGTCTTCCCCTTTTGACAAAGGCCCGCGTTTTTAACCTGAACCCGGCGCGCGCAGATTTCTGATTACAAACCTTCAATGAAAGTAATCCGCAGCTGGCATCCGGGCTCAGAGACAAGGCCGCTACCACCAGGGAGCGAGCACAAGGAGAACAGGGAGTCAAGAGAAGGTTAAGCGATGATAGCCCAGGGCGTACTAAAAGATGACGCCGACGAACGGACGGCGGAGGAAATTTACATAGTACACTGTCTAGAGGATAGCGCGCTCTCAAGGGCCAAAGATAGGGGAAAGCTGAATTGTTCTTACGCAATTCCCGCAGAGGGTCTTATCGGAATTCACATCACCGGTTGAGCACATAACGGGGTGCCCTGCGAGGTACCCGAATATCTTGTTGTACATATATATATATTGTGCGTATTCATGCGAATGTAATGATTTGTCTTTAACTCAATAAAGTGTTAGGGTGTTAATTCACGGTTGGCGCTATATGCCTGGAGTAGTGATTAAATTAATGTTTCAAAGTGAAAATCCGAAGGTAAACCTAAGGCCAAAATTTAATCAACGGTACTTTGACGGTGATTAGATCAGGCAATGCTTATTTAGGCCAAGTAGGAACGTCCGCGCCCCGTTAAGTCACCGCTGCAGCGGCGAATGGCGCTTCCAATCTTTGGTTTAGGCTCGAGATTCAAAATTAGGTTTGATTGGTAATTGGTGCACGGCTTTGTTCAAATTTTATTCCCGCTAGATAGGGACCCTGGAGATGGATCTCCAGGTGTTCCCTCGAGCTACTAGTTTGGCAGGAAAATTTCTTGTCAAACCCTCAGAATTTATCGTCGGATCTAGGCTCCCGTGTACCAAACCAAAACAAGGAATCGCAACCCCATTAAGGTTTTCCATAGAATTGAGGGAAAGGCGAGTCAGCCTTATTACCTGTGAGCAGGCTTAGGGGTTGACTCTCCCTCGGGGGACCGTCGTACCACTAGATACGTGGGCCAAAATAGGGGCCAGGCCGAACACGCTGGTTAACCCACCGGCAGCCTGCTAAGCTAAGCGGTTCCCTTAGGTCATCGCATAGATCACCGGGGAGTCGTGGAAGCCGGGGTTGTCCGGGCACCACACCAAGAAAAATGGTGGTGCAGCTGGGATCCCTTAGGGCCAGGACTGGTCCTAGTACATAAATAAATTGGGGGCCACGCCGTGAGGCGTCAATAAAATTCTAAAGATAAAAGAATTTCCCAATCACTAGGTATCGGACCTCTCGCATAGGAAGAAGCCAAGGAGATAAAGCCTAATAAAATCAAAGTATCGCGCTTTTCGAATATCGCTAGTTTCGATAATAATCTCGATGTTCTATATATATATCGTTGTCGTAATTAGTGCTCGCGGTTTAGGTGCTCTAGAGGGCTCAACAACCATAGAATAATCGATGGGATTTACAAAGAACCCGCTCGGTTGTTCTGGATGAGATGATTTAGTATTTCTGCTCAGGTACATGTGATGCCCTCCGGATCACCCGAGCCTAAGGTAATTTGAAGAATTCGTAGTATGAAGGAATATAAAGGCACACCAATGCGTGTATGAATCCGACGCGGTGATAGTCTGTGTTGGCTTGTCGTAGCCATAGGGCGAAGGCAATTTCTTTCAGGATACGTGACGCTTACAATTGACTAACTAATAATAACCAAATATCGAAGCTAGTACTTTGAACGTGTTATTAATACCGTCGACATTTTTAACTTTGCTCGGTGTGTATTCTATTTCGACGTATTGACTTTTGGCAGTATCTGTCTGATCCAGCGACACTGAACTATTATAGCTACATTTTGGAACAATTGGGTTCAATTCGGACACTCGCTGACTTTGTGATTCGCTCGGGGTACGATTGATTTCGACGTACTGACTTTTGGCAGTGTTTGCCGATCCAGCGACCTTGAACTATCGCACAGACGTTTTGGGATATTCGGGTCCAATTCGAGCACTCAGCAGGATCGCAGTCGTCGATTGTCTCGTCTCTCCTTCGACCTGCCAGCGCAGCCGTTGCGGTGCCAACTATTAACACTAATTGCCTCCTCTACGAGCCGACGATCAATTCGCCACTCAGCCACGACATAGCTAGCGCAGACCGTGGAACGCCAATTGAAAATTTTGGAACCAATTATCGCTGCAGCCTCAAAGACATTGATAAACATTTGAATTATGGTCAGTCTATAATATTGTTTTGTGTCACTTTGCATATTCATTTGTTAGGTTACTTGTGGTTTTGTTCAGGAGCGTCACTACTGTTAGTGGACAGTGGACAATATCGGAAGTTTTGTTTTCTAAAATCTAACTGAGGAGTGCACGTACCTCCAAGCTAAGGGCTAGGCGGATCCTGGGCCACTTTCTACAGAAACTCTAGGTGTGGTAAGAGATAAGCAACCGTCCAATTGGAATCCAGCCTGTTTTGACCCTCGAAGAAGCTGAATTTCGTCGTAATTGCCCTAGGTTTTTCAACAAGTAGCACGTAAAAAGGTGAAGAGCTGTAAGCTGTCAGGTTCAAGTGTTTCCCTATTGAAACCAAACGAGCAAGGAGAAAAGCAACCAAACGTAAGAGTCCTAGTCGCTACTTTTATCAAAGGTCGAGTCTGATTCATTAGGTTCCGGTGATAGAGGGTCAGTAAGGAGTGAGACGATAGAAAACATTTGCCGTACTAGAAAGGTGCGAATATAAGTAACCGGATCAGTCAGAGCGACGCGAAAATTTTACACTTCCAGTCACATATTTAAGAAATAGGTACACCAGTATAATAATAAAGTAAGAGCGTGCTGAACAGTAGTGATTCTGCTATCAAAGTAAACACATATATTTCACGCTATATACATTTACCATCCGTGCCCTTGCCAGGCTTGGAACACGGAAGCCCCAAAACGCGAAACAGTTAAGGATTATCAATAAAGTCGGAGTCAAACATGTCAGTACCAGCGCGCGCAAATAGAACGCCGACTAGCAGCACGTCAGGAATAAATAGCATAGGATGTGGCACAGCCACCACGGCTGGTAGTACAAATGGACCAGGTCCCACTGTAAACGGGGACCCATTAGTAGCAATCCTACAGCAGCTAACGCAAAGGGCAACCACAGTGGCGCCTATAATACAAGTGGGGGACATTCCACCGTTCTCAGGAGCTGACGGACAGGACTTCGAGGCCTGGTTAGCCACCTATGACAATCTAACGGACGCGAATGGATGGACACTAGATCAGAAACTCATTTGCTTCCCGACTGTATTAAAAGGCGAGGCCCTTAAAATTTACGAAAGCTTTCCGGACTGCCAGAAACAAACATATGAAGCCCTCTGCTACAACATGGGTTTCATGTACTCTTCCTCGCAGCGAGATGAAGACGCACTAATCACGTTACGCATGCGCATACAAGGGGAACGGGAATCAGTCGCTATGTACGGACTTGACCTTCAAAACCTAGTGGACAAAGCATTCCCGGAGGTGGAGGGCGAACAACGTGACGCGTTATTACAAAAATTCCTGCGACAAGGACTGAGAAAAGAATTAAAGTCCTGCGTAATAGGGAAGACTTACCCGTCCTTCAAACACATGATGGACAAGCTTAAGTACAAGGAGGACGCCATTATAGCGTCCCAAAAGGAAGTTATCGGAGTACCGGTTCGGAAAAGCAGCCGGTCCAAGACAGTAAACTGCATATCTCAAGGCGCTGAAAACACGCAACTAGTGGATCAGATCCGTGAGGCATTAGATGAAAATAAGCGCACCACAGCCGGCAGCGATGTCACTATCGCTCGGCTCATTGATCTGCTAGATAAGCGTACTGAACAACACCAACTAAATGCAATGATGCAGAATAACGGAGCACCGCAGGTAGGCGCAAGTACAGTACCACCGCCAACACCAGTCGGAAACCAGTGTTTTCGATGTGGCTATCTAGGGCATTTTGCTAGGGAATGCCCGTATTTCCGAATGGACATATATGATCCATTGCAAAACGAGTATACCCGCTTAGCCACGCGAGCAGCGCCTGGCTACACGTACGGTGCACCGCCACCGCCCGCCATCGAATATGTCTTCAATCGCCATCTTCAATCGCCCGCGCTATCGAGTAGTTGAACCTAGAGGTGGAGCACGCTACTCGCGACGTGATGATTGGAACAATGCAGCTAATCAGCGGGGATACACTGATTATGGGCAGCAAGGATACTATCGCCCAGAGCCCGCAACCTACAACACGCGTGGAAATGGCGGTCAGACCGAATATTATAATAGATCACGCGGACGCAGCGCTAATGGGTACAACCAGCGAAATAATAGATATACCCCAACATACGAGCGACGCTATGCTGCGCCACCCCAACCATTGTCGGCAGAAGCCGCTCCGTTTCGGCCGCGTACACCTAGTAATGGTTGGAACACTACGAATCAGTTAGGAGCCGTACCTCGAAATAGGCCCGCCCCAGCACCAATAAATAGCAATGAGCGAGTTGATCGTCGCAATGCAGGCGTAATGTCAGTGACAAAAGCTGTAGATCCTGAGCTAGCACACCGCCTAGATGTCATGAGACATGAAATGTCTACGCTAGAGGAACGCGCAGGAGCTGGCTTAGGCACCCGTTCGGCACAAGTTAATATGCTGGTCACTGAAGATGAAGCGATGTATGAACATAACGACACAAATTTTGAAATTGAGCCAGAGTACCTAGACGACGATGAAGCAGAGCCAGCCTTGTATCAGATAAATTCATTACCAGCAGGTAGGGACACACCACGCAAATTGTCGCAAGCGACCGGGTCGTGGAGTGGCAACGCACCAAGTCAACCACAAGAAGATGAAGTACTTGTATACGGAGAATACAGATATGGTAAAACACAAAGTGACACCGAACTCACACGGCGCTCGGCTTTGTTGTCTCCAACCCATGGCGCGCAGGGTGTGACCCGAGACTCTGTGAATAATGGTTGGCCAACCAACTTATTTGTATATCCCGATAGGAAGTCAGCGCGAGGAGAGGAAGAGTGCCGAGATACCGAGCAGAGGAGTGAGAGGGGAGGAGGAACCGAGAACCTAATGGAACTAATGAAACCTAATGATCCTGATGTGCCGAGTGAGAAATATGGGAGGTGGCCGTTCGGACTTCGGGGGCCGATTAATAGGGCATCCGTGTCAAGCAATGACCCAAACGCTGGCACGTGTAACCCATCTCAGGCGGCTGCACATCGGATGGAACCTAAGAACCTAATGGATAGAGAACCTAATGGAATGGAACCTAGAGAGACGCCGTTCGGACTTCGGGGGCCGATTAATAGGGGTCGCGTGTTTGGCAATGGCTCTAGCGGAAATTATTAGTTTCATGTCATTGCCTGTTATTAGTGCCTTGTAATTTTTCTGCTTTTTTCTTCTTCGTTTAATCTCTACGGTATATGCAACGAAAATCTTTGTATTATCCTTGTCGCGGTATTTACATGTTCTCGATATTGATTTGTGCCGTTTTGTCTATTTGATAGAAGAGCAAATTACGCTGGCTTCAATGAGGCTGTTCGGTAGTTGATGTTATGTTATGTTATCGTAATTAAACTACGTTTTTTAAACTAGCTTTGCAAGATATATTTGTTTTAATGTCTTAGTTCAGTAGAAGGATGCGGTGATTTTACCGTAGATGCACACCAAGCGCAAAACCAAATGTGGGTTGAATACCTCTTCCAATATTTAACAGTAGTGTTGGGAATCGGCCGGAAAAACTGGTGCGTTATCTGCAGGACTAGTTACGCCTTGGTGACTGGCTACCGGCAGACCAGTCAGGGCAGGTCGCCCAATATACCGAACAGGACTTGATGCGTTTTAGCTGAAATGTTACGTATAGTTTGATTTTGCTATAGAACATATAGTCAAATTTTACCTTCTATTGATAGTTTTACTGTCTCAATACAGGTACGATTTCGTCAGTTTGGAGTGTGCAATAGCTCAGCATCAGTAAATGGGATACTAGCCACTATTTATACCGGCAATGCAGCTTGTTTTCATGTCATTTTGGTGTCACATTATTTTCACGATTTATCGTCCTGTGAATTTATACGGCAGGCTGCGTTGTTGAAACGGAGCGAGGGGAGTTTCCACTGAGGACGCTTTGCTAGATAGATGTGCTCTTTCGTTGATCAGCTCTAAATCCCAACTTGGGGCTAAAATAGCAAAAAGGTTTTAACGATTTTTTGCCAATTGACCATATCGGTACCAGTCTTTCGCAGCACATATCTTGGGACACATAGAGAACATCATGCATAATCAGTTCATCCACATCTACAGCTTTGCTGACTAAGACTTTTTGTGGGACTGCTTCCTGGGCCGCTGTGGGCCCGAATATAGTTAATCGACCCTTTGCCGGAAATTGCGATTTTTCAAATTTCGCCCGTGTTATTGCTTGTTTTTGTGATTTTCGTGCTATCCAGAGTCCAACTTGAGTATATTTTCTTGAGGTTTCAAGAGTTTTTTGGTCGACAAACCATATTTCCAAAATGCAATGCGTTTTGATTTGTCTATGCAATAGTTACTTGCAGAGAATACAATGGTTTGGTTATCTAGAGTTTAGCACGAGTATCTCATGCGTTTTCAGACGGCTTCATTGGGTTTAGGGTCAATGCACCCGATCAGTGGTTTGGTACAAGACATCAATCATTGGTCTAAATAGATGTTTTTCGGTATGCTAAATATATACAATAGTTTGGTTGTCTAGAGTCCAGCATGCATATTTCATGCCTTTTCATGGGGTTAGGGTCAATGAACCATGTTTCCAGAATGTATTCTTGTCTAAGGCTGTTTGGTTAGGTATTGTGTACAGGTCACCAAGAATTATATGTATATATAAGTTTCATTAACAGCTCGATCTACATTAGCAAAAAATTACGTTTCATGCAGTGTATATTTACCGGCAGGGAGTTACTCGCTCCAGAGAGTTGTTCAAAACGCGTGATCGCAACTGGATCGAAATATGTGTATTCATGACAGTTGCTAATTTTGTTAATTTTCAGTATTAAACGTTACCGTCGTATTATTGCAGAGCGTACAAGTATTTATTGTGGTCTGTCGGGTTATTGTTTCACTCAGAAGTACGCTTATTTACGTGGTTCAATTTTGATTAACAGTTCATTGCTCTGTTTTTGTATTACAACTGTATTAAAAGCAACACTATTGTTATGCGGGATAAACGATTACGTCAGATTTTTCATACAGAACTTTGCCACTGCTCTATACATAAATTTATTTAGAATCCTTGGTCCTTTGACGTCTAATACTAGTCGAATACTGTCTATTTTGTTTACCATTACTCTGATGAAGGATCGTGGGTTCTTTTCCAGTATCTCCCCAGCCCGTATTTGCCCAAAAATGGTCAGATTCTGGATATTTTGGTATTTTTGTGATCCTCGTGATCTCCCCTGATCATTTTGACCAAAAATTGAATTTTTAAAATTTTCGATTTTTTCGGGTCTCAAGGATCCCCCTTGGGAACCATAAATTGGATTTTTAGCCGCCATTCGACGCGGCTTGACGAGCTGAGTTGGTGTTATTTTTAATGGGAGTCTATAAAAGCATCCTAAGTTATGGACAGAACTGAATTGCTTAGGCCATAACTTATCATCCGGTTACCATATCCCGTTAAAAATATCATTCGATTCAGCTCGTCGAGCCGCGTCGAATGATGGGTAAAAATCAAGAAAAAATTTTGGGTTCCCGAGGGGGAACCGGAAAAATCGAAAATTTAAAAAAAAGCAATTTTTGGTCGAAATGATCAGGGGAGGTCACGAGGATAACAAAAATACCAAAATTTCCAGAATCTGGCCATTTTTAGGCAAATGTGGGCTGGGGGATACTGGAATAGAACTGAATCGTGTTTGGTCCTTTGCACCTAACGCACATTGCGACCCGTTGTGTTTACTGAGTTTGTCGTACGTTTCAACGTACGTTGTTATTCGTTCACATTGTGAGGTTCCTTAAGGAACCGATCAACAGCTTCCAGATAGCTCAGTGGTTTGCGTACACAACTTCATACGTTGCCGTCAGCCGTACGTTCCGGGTTCGATCCCTGGCGCAGGCTTGAGTTTGTCAAACATTGCACGATACACAAATTTCCGGCACGATAGGGTTAACCATTCAACTCCTATAGTTTTTCGACGGCAGCTACTTTCGAACGTGTCATGCTGATAAAAATTTGTAGAGTACTACACCATTGTACTCGTGCTGCTCATTTGTTTTCCGGGGAGCCTTCAGGATCCATTCAATGGAACTGACATAGCTCAATAGCTAGTAAATGTAACTTTCACCCGACTGTTCACCTGTCTATACTTCGTGGCGGCCTATAAATCGACACAAAAAGCGTGAATTAGAGCATAAAGGGTCAACGCAGAGGTCCCGCCCCAATTGGCAAGCCTAACGCGTAAGTCTGCGACTAAGCTTATAACAGTATGCATTTTTATGGAGAACGGTGTGGCAATTTGAGCCATTTTCGGTATAGTAGACACGTGTAATGAAGGACACTATGGGACATTATTTATATAGTAGACGCGTGCATTGAGGGGTACTAAATGTTGGTTCTATGTGGAATTTGGACAAACATTTTTCCAGTTGTACTCAAATATTTTTCTAATTATATATGGAAAAGTTGCAATCGTCCATATTTTTTTACAAACAGTATGTATATATCTGTGCCAACTGTACAACAGAAACGCGCTCTCTGCACTTTTTCAATGATGTGATGTCTTATGTAACAGCCCGAGATTTTTAGGATTTTATCAGGATATAAAAGAAAGAGAAACTAGCCAACTTTGCCTCAAAACAAGTGGCAAAACGTTATGGGATGGGCGATCGGATACCGGTGGAGCGTGACCTGAATACTATGTTGCATATTATCGTTTATCGTTGTCATAAAATAAAAATATTATGGATGTACTTTGTCGTGTCGTCACGCTCCACCCGCCCAAGGTGCACGGGTTGATTTTGGCATCACAATGGAATGTTGGGACTCTCAACCTGAGGTATCCGGTCGACCCCAAGTAAATTCAATGTTAATGTGTGCGTTTATTGTGTGTCTAGATAAATGTTATTTTATGTTATCTTATAGGTAGTACCGCGTGTCCGGATGGGTCGGGGGCAGATGGGATTTTAAGTGAAAATCTAATAATGGAGAACTTGTGTAACAGTTATAACCTCGAGGACCCATCCTGGCAGGCGGCTGCAGAATAATTTAACCAATAGAGTAAAGCGAGCAATCAAAACTTACGAGGCAGAAAAGCGATGAAACTCAACAAAAGCGTTCATTTCATAAGGCCTACTCAAAAGCAAAATTTTACTAGTTTCTGGACATCTAAGACCAAGTGGGCTTATCACATCGTTAATAGGGTTCCCTAAGAGCTTCAATAATCGGGCAATCGGGGCCAAGCTGTCCCTTACCGGTAAGTAGTTAGGGACACCCAACTGAGCTTTTCCAACACCTATTTTTCAAAGTCCCCTACCTCCGCAGAAATAACCAAAACTCCCCAATTTTTCAATCTCAACACTTCCACGGGGTCTTACTCTACCTATTTTGCCGAAAACCAGGGTCACCTAACTTAACCGGTCCGAGCAGGACCTCGATATTCTCGCCCGGGACACCAAAATTGTCTGTTTTTGGCTCACAAAATGGCCTCTAACAGGCCACCTAAGGGTAATAGATCAAATTTACACTTTACCAGTAGGCGACCAGCCAGGGCGTGAACCTGTTCCAGCCCCCGGCCACCTACTGTCTTCCGTTAGTCCGCAATCACTAAAAATATACTCAAACCTTGGTACTATTTCGGCGCCCTGGGCGCTCGTATATTTCGTTGCCTCAAATTTCTCGCGCCGACCAGCGCCAGGTTTTTCTTGGTTGGCATCTCGTCGGCCACATCGC
>JASANE010027789.1:0-12605 GCA_030248225.1 Trileptium ribeirensis
GGAATAGTGGTACGGTCTCTTTGACCTGTGAGCAGGTGACGGAGCCGACCTCCCTGGGGACCTCAAAGGTAGTACCTCGTAGACTACGTGCGCAACCCGTCCGGCAGGATCAGAACACATCCTGTGAAGCGCTCCTGCGGCTTGCTAAGCTCCGTCATTTCTTGGGCCTGACTCGCGTGGGAAAAGACATTCGCGTGATTGAAACCCATCAGGTCCGCCCTTGAAGTCACGATAGCCGGGGTCGTATGGGCATTGCGTCTGGGAAGTGCGCAGTGCAGCAGCGTCACGTCGATATTACATTCGTTTTATAATAGAAAAATAATAATATCATTTAATAATACAAAAAGAGATTATTTTTTTATTTTTCAGGAGGTTTTTAAAAGTGTATTCTTTGACAACGTGGACGTTGACCGTCTTAGCGGCAAGTGTCATGTGATGTTTGTCAAAGACTATTTTGTTTACAAACCGGCGGTATGTTATTATGCTTTTTATTTGATTGTTTTGTCAAGCGCAAAATTTATTTTATAACAAATTATTATTAACTATTTAGCTATTCGTTTTATTCGCTTTAGAAGTTGTAAGACTCAACATTTTCTCCTGAGAAACGAACCAGGGCATTTTTTACTTTAGAAGTAACCGCGGTGATACTCTTTATTTATAAAAAAATGGAGCTATCTGGAGTGAACAAGAGTGTTTTATCATTTAGGTCCGTCCTTTCGGAGCTAATAAATTGTAAATATTATGTTGTAAATAAATACTCAATCATTTTAGCAGAGTACTCAAGAAGTAAGTGGATCTATATTAGGGAAAAGAATAACTTTATTTAGCAAAGCAAAATAATTGAAACGTTTTATTTTGATAAGGAAGTGTTTTGAAAACGGTTATTGTGTTCCTATGTGCGAAACTTTAATAACATTGTGTATTTTTGGAACTACCCTTCTTGTTACTTTGTTTATAATTATTTTAACAGGCATTATTAAGAGAAAGCAGGTTTTAGCTGTTAGTATATGATTAACAAACACTGGGGTCTCCAAATCGTGGTGGGGGCCTGGCATTTTTCGGTTCCCCCTGGTTCAAACCAGCTGCCCCCCGGTTTGTGCCGCCTGGCAATATGCTGGGTTCCCCCGATTCATTGCGTCTTGGCAAATTTTTTTGTGTCCAATGGGTTCAAAGCATATAAAAATTTGATCAAAATTTGTATTAGAATTCCGTTCTGAAACCAAAAATTACGCAAATTTTGCCAAAATTTGCTTCAAAATCGCTTTTTCTCTCTATCAAAAGCATTTTGGAAGTGTTTCTAACACGATTTTTAACCATTTTTTCTTGGCAGACAGCCCTCTGGCAAAATCGGGTGACCCTGTTTCGGAACAAGGGGAACCCCCTGGTTTATGCCCCCTGGCAAAATTTTAAGCCCAGAAACATAAGACATATTTTGACCATAATGCTGTGTATTTTCGTATTTGTTGTCATATTTTTTGCGTGTGCAGATTTTTGTTATTATACAGCTTTGTTTCTTTGCCATTTCCCATTCGAACTAAATTTTGGCAATGGGCATGAACCTTTGGTCCCCTGATCAAGCAGACGTTGGATTTTAAAAGGGGGCACCGCTCCATGGTTCAACGGGGGCCTTTGAAATCTAAAATTCAGTAGTTTTCATTGATAAATTGTTGCTATAGCTAATAAATCGGCTCGTAAACACTGTCAAGTCGCCTCTGATTGATGTTAAAAACAATTCTTAAGCGTTTTTTTCGCGATGGAATTTGTGGTTTTTTATTAAAAATTTTATCATCACTCGTAGGATTTTAATTAACATTTTTTGCCAACTTTTATACAAATTGATGAGGGCGTTTTTAACTGAGCGAGGTACGCCAAGGAGTACCCAAAATTTTGCCAAGGGAGTTCGAAAATTTTTCAAAAATGCCAAGACATGTTACCCTTCTTAAATTTACAAAACCTGGTTTTTTTACTCATGATTATTTAGATTCTTGTATTATCACTGTAGAGTTTTCCACTGAGGGCGTTAGGGGGAAAATCGTGAAAATTACTTTTTTGTGTGATTCTGTCATTCATAACTCGTCTTCGGATGGATGGATTTCGGCAAATTTTTTATTCAATAGCAAGAGTGACGAGGATATGCCCTTCGCTTCGAATCAGCTCATCGAGATCTACAACTTTGTTGAGCAAGACTTTCCTGGGTCGCTGTGAGGCCGAATATGGTTCCTCTACCCATTGCAAGAAATAGCGATTTTTCAATACGGCATGTTATCTCGTGTTCTTACCTTACAATGAGTGCATTTTAGGTTATCAGACACGTTGGATACGATGGCTTTGCTATCTACAGTCTAACTTGACTGGAGTTTTCTGAACGGTTAATACAATGTTTGCTGTGGTCGGCGGGGGTGATGCCAAAAAGTTGACGACTTCCCCTCCTTGTCTCCACCTCATTTATGTCAATTATCCCTTATTGTTGCAAGCATTTTCCGCGCACTTTCGGCGCGTAGGGTGTGTGGAGCCTCAGGCGGTAGACCAAGACTTTGAAAAATGTTCAATTTGACGCTTACAGTGACACGAAATCGGTATTCTAACTTTTTAACATTGTAGTTATTAGATTACAGATATAGATCGAGCACAATATGACAAGATGGCGTTCGCGGAATGCGTTCCTCGCCTTTTCGGGTGCACATTAAATATTTTGCAGGTATTGTGATAGTTTAGTCGAAATTTCGACATCATTATGTAGATTCGTAATACTAATAACATTAGACCGTTCCTAAATTGATTCTTAGTTCATTTATTCAAATTATTTCCAAATATTATATTTTTAGGAGTTTGAAGAAAAGGATATTTTTGTTTGCGAATCCGAATATCTCGGTCGTGTGAAGCATTTCAAGAAATTAAAGGTAAGAGAACCGATTAATACACTTTGTCCAAATCTACTGTCATATTGTGGCACTGGTCTGTGATTTTGTCTTCTGCTGCAGTAACACAATTTCACCAGACTATTTCGCATTCCTTAACATGCTTTACTTATAGAATAAATTGGTTTATTTCTATCATCATAACATTGGTGTATCGCTTTTGTATTTCATATTTATAATATATTTATATAATTTGAACAAAATATATTGATTTTCAAGTTCCTGGTGATTCAATATGTCTAGTGGTCTTGCTGATCTTGCTAGTATGAGGCCGTGCAACGGGCATATTCTTACTAACACACAACTTCCGTCTCTTAGTTGTTTAATTCTATCGATCTGCCTATATATGAGACTTGGTTTTCTTGTGATAAATTTTCACAATTTGCTTTTATTTTAGGTATGGCCGTTTCCTAATGACGTCCCGCTTCAAAAACGTTCGACACCGTTGAAGCCAGTACGCGTTCCATCGGTATTTGTGCAGAAAAGCGAAGCGACATCGTCAGGAACAACCACCGCTCCAGAGATAGGCGTCGGAATTAAACCAGAGCCATCCAGTCAGCCGCAAAAGGTACCAGACCCACCCGCGTCAAGCTCTGGAGCAGGGGACTTTGACGAAAATTCGATGGATCCAGACGATTTGCTATTCGACGAGGAAATGCTGCTCGGTGCAAGAATTTTAGACCGACCGAGACAGGTTGGTTGCTAGTAAAGATTAAGGCAATTGCGGTTCTAAGATAATTTAAAGTAAACAAGTCAAAATGAAAAATACAACGGAATTTATCTACCAACCCATAGCACATCCTATGAAATCCTTATTCCTATTAGCATTTTTGTTAGGGTTTTCCCGTTTTCTTCAGAGGAGCTTTTTTGCAGCTAGGGATATATTTATTGCGTCTTAAATAGCAGCGTAAGGTTTATTGATTTAGGAGATAAATGCATTTTTTGCAAACGTTTCCGATTGTTTGTTCTTCTTTTCCGTCTAGTTGTATTGAAAAGTAAACCTTGAGTCTAGTTCTAGATGCAACGTTTTAATTGCATCTTTTTCTTGTGCATTTATCGTTGTGTCTATATTTTAGCATAATCAGCATTGCTACATTTTGCTAACTATTGTTTGGTACTGAATTACCATTTTTATATTATATGTGCTATTTTACTATAGTATTTTGTAGAAAAATTATAATTATATTTTTCTTTCAGAATGTTGAAATTAATCGACCCGACGATGGTGAGCCTGGCGCAACCTATTACGAGCAGTACAATTTTGGGCCATGTTGCTTAAAATTAGGTAAGTTGGGAGTTAGTTGTTTCTTTATGATTAATGCCAGTAGCTTTAGAGCAGTAGTTTTCTGACGAATAGGCATTTGTATTTTTGACGTACAAGCTGAAATAATAGTAATTGTAAAAGACAGTGTCTGGTTTAACCCAATTATTGCATCCAGAAGTAAATGAAAACGACTTGGCTTCGTTATCACCTTTTGATGCATTCTTATAATCGCTCAAATCTTGGTCTAAAAATGCCTATTACTTCCACACCAGAAAATAAATAATTACTTCAAATGATAACGCTACTGGCAATCGTGCATTTTCTAATAAACTCAAATAATGTCTCCCAGAATTCGAGCAATCAGTTATGCCTATCGCCTGAACTGTGGATACTCCGCAGTTATCGTGGTGTGTTTAAAGTGGCACTATAATAATATCTTTTTACAAGTGTAATCAAAATGGCTTGTTGAATGTAACAACATTTTTTGAGATATAGAATAATTGGGCATGACTATGATTAAAATTTCTTGGCATTGCACAATATTATATATATGTTTATTTAGCTAATTAAATTGTTGGTTTCGATAATAATTTTTTCATTACACACGTCCCGCTGAGATTATTAGTTGTGTCGAAGATCTTGCCGTGTTGAGAGATTGATATTAGTTAAAGATGGCTCAATCGATTCGTCTGGTGTTCCACGAATCGACAAATCGGTATATGAGGAAATTCTTCATTCCGGCTGAGGAAGTTGCGGTAGCTGTCCAGCACCAGATATTTTCTGCCCGTGCGTAGTACAGATAAGATCACCTGCTCTTTCCTCGTTAGCCCTGATTCTTTCTTCGACGGTACCTATTTGGACAGATCAAACGTTGATTTTCGGTCTGATTCCCATTTCTGTTTGAAGCAAAGCAATTCTGTTTTCTTTTTCAAGCAAACTTTGCCCCTGAATAGTTCAGATGTTGTTCATTTTGCGCCATATTGAGCCTTCTCTCCAGCATGTCCTCCACTTCATTCCAGTCCGCAATACCCTGGCACCCATTGCACTATGATCTTACACTGCAGGTCTTCCGTAGCCAAGATCATCTTCACCCAGATGTCATTTGGGATTTTGTCCATCTGCTTCCAGGGGCGTGCAGCCAGTTTTTGGATGGCCGGTTTTGCTCGCCTTCAGATAAGCTATTACAGGTTTTGTGACATGCAGAATAGATGATTTTTTCTTAACTTCTGGCGGGAAAACATTATGAGGCTTTAGGAGTTCCATAGGTTTTAGGGTGGCATATATATCAAACACAAAACCTGTTACACGTGATTACGTTTAGCCGCTGTGTTTCAGCTGCGTTTTGTGATTTATAATTTGATTTTCTTTGCTAAGCTTTTTGTGGAACCAAAGTTAAATATTTTAGGTGACGGAGTATATGTTCGAATTCATCGATCGAAAGATTGTCCGGATATAATTCGGATAGACAAGATGTGGAAAGCGGCAAAGTACGCCTCTACTGTTGTAATAATTATTATCGTATAATAATTTCGATTGGCTAGACGCAAAAACGCTTAAAGGTTCATTAAAAGAGGAATAGGGAATCACATGTTTTAAAATCACGCACAATATGTAGTATTTGTTTGTCGGCATAGACTTAGGACAGCGTACCAGAAGAATTAGGCAGTGTGTATATAAACCGAAAATTTTGGAAAAGTGAACATTTAATTATTGTTTTTAACTTGTCGAAGCTATGATCGTTGTAGATTTACTCAAGTTTTTACAATGAGACGTGTTTGGCGTGGACGTGAATGTGAGTCTTGTCTTCCAAAAACCCAACTCTTAATGACAATAAATGGGTCATGCGGGCGAGGGTATAAAATTGCTGATATATATCGACGGTCAAGTCTGAAGTCAAGTGGTCTGTTATGCGTGGACCTCGATAAAAAACGGCGATGATTATGACAACAGCAGAACAATGAAAATTATCTAGATATAAAGTCAAATCCTTCGCCGAACAACAAATTGAAAAATTATTTGTCACAAATATTATTTGTTTCTGGATTTTTAGCGAATTGTTCGCAGTAATAATCACTGTCCGTTCATCAGCATTTTTTTGACTTAAATTTATAGAAGTTTCTAAGTTAGTTTTCTATGTTTGTCAGTCGCAATTCTTGTATTTTGTATGTTGGTGATATTTTGATATTCTTCCGTTTCTATCTTGTTCCTCCTTTACTGTGTTGTGTTCTCAGCTAATATTATAGCGATTCCGAATACCGCAAAATGTGTAGGGATTACAGTACAGCCTCTTTGTTCAGTTTTGAACATAATCTCGACCGTGGGAGGGGTATTTTTCGAATAATAGCATAAAATCCAACTCTCTGACATTTTTGCTGTTGCTGAGATGATTTTCGGTTGTAACAGCCCTATGAAGGGTTGTAGCAGCTAAATGATCATGAGACTACTCACACTACCCACTTTCCGCGACGTATTTGTTTTATTTTTATGTACTGAAGAGAATCTAAATAAAAATCGAACATAGCGTAAGATAGTGGGGTGCTGGCGAATGTCAGGAAGGAATGAGCTAATGGGAAGATCTCCGCAGCCCTGCCCTATTATGGGGGTGGGCGACGATATTGCAATTTTTATATATTTAACATTTTCAGCGACGAAATGTATCTCAGCGGTCCGTGGTTTGCTCGGCCTGAAGAAATCGAACACGAGCCGTCGCGTTTGTTTTTCAAACGGGAGCTTTTCATAACGCAGTGCGAAGAAAAAGTCCCGATGGCCTCGGTAATAAGCAAATGTGCCATTTTGAATTATCGGGATTTTTGCACATGTGAGTTGGATTATTATTTACTTTGTACTTTTGTCTTACAACGCTCACCACTTTTTAAGACTATCGCCTTACTTACGAGCGAGCGAAAAAAAACTAAACATTTAAATTTCAAAATAAAAGTTTAAGTTGCGAACGAGCAGCAGTCCATATTTTGTGGCGAATGCTGTAGATTTGAGACCGTTTATAAAAATGATTTATTGTAGTTACAATTAATTTATGTTTTTTTGTTTTATAAGGTGAGAACTCATTATTATAATAAATTAATTTAAATCCATTTTGCGTGTAATTGAAGACGCAGTCAAAAATTTATTTAAGCGTTCTGGTGATTTTGTGAATATACATAGAAATAAAGGCAATAGTAGTAGTCTTTCAGTTAGGAGTTACAAACACGGTAAATTTAATAATTTCGTTTCATGCTTTAACATTTTTAAATCTCAGCATTAATATTTTTTATACTTTGTGACTTCTAATTTGGCTAGCTCGTTTTTCAATGTGGAAGGGTTTTTTCCAAATTTTACCATGGTTTGTAGTATTCTTAACAAATTGGCTATCAGATTTGATTTTAATATATTTATAAACTTTTAACAGTCATTACACGTTTCTGCTTCTTCGACGTTTTGCTGATATTGATTTTTTATGTTGTTTTTATATTTTTTGTCTTGATTGAATTTTATGTTTTCTTTTGTTTGTAAACTATATTTTATATTTATAGATCGTCCAACAGAAATATACGAAGACGATGTGTACGTTGTCAACAATAAAGTTCGCACAACATCTTCCACAAATTTGGATTCCATTTCGACAATTAATCTGCAACAGCATTCAACGACAACCGAAGCTAAGCCAGGATCTGATGGTGAATCATCGAGTAGGTTGATAGCTATGTAAGACCCTACGTCGCTGTAGTAATATTTTAATTTAACAAAGAGTATGTGGTGACTCCTTATGTCTCTTCTAATCACCACCAGACGTAGACCATGATGCCATTCGTTTAAACATTACCCTGCTGAGGATTCAGTACGATAAGGTCTAAATGGATAGCGTCATGCTTGACCGGTTTATATGATGATGACAAAGAAGCCATACTGGCTTCACCATTCGCTGAATATTTTGGCAGATAGCATGAACCGGGGGTCTCCTAGTTTTTAATTGGGGGCGTGAACTGCCACGGGGGCGTGAACTGTCCTGCCTCGTGGTTTGAACTGCGTGGGTGAAATTTAAAAATTTTTAAAATTTAATATGTTTAGCGAAAAAACTCTAAAAATATCAATACGTAGGCTCAAAAACAGTGCAAATAAAGGTAAAAAGGAACCTTTCAACGATTTTTTGCTGAAATAAGTAAAGTTTTTAACTTCGGAAAGCGACTAATGCTAAAAATTTGTGAATTTTTATATCTGATGGTGTTTTTACCGGGAGGAGTCAAACATTTGGCGAGGTGCTTTCTGCTGCCAATTTTAGGCGGGGGTTCACCAACCGGGGAGCACTCGATTTTGTCATTGCTCCTCCCAAATTTAGGCGGGGGTTCACCAACCGGGGAGCGCTCGATTTTGTCATTGCTCCTCCCGAGTCTAATTGATAATCGAAAAATATAGCGAATTGCGATGCTCCAAAAATGCTAAAAAATTTTCAGCTAATACCTCATCAATGGTTTGCTAAAGCAATGTCTTTGAAACGTTTGAACAGCGTAGACCAAAGTTGCGCTGTCATTCAAATTTTAATTACAATTTGTAGTCTGTACTTCATAAGGGTTGAATAAAACATATTGTATTACTTAGAATGGTGTAAGCAACTGTTTTGTGATATAAACGGAATATTTTCATTACTTACGCCAAATTAATGTGAGAAACGACCTCATTATGCTTCATTTTATTATCTTATTTTATTTTATCTTATTATATATATTTTATTTTATTTATTTATTATCTTATTTACCTCATTATGCTTCATTTATTCAAATCGGACACGCTGCACTTAATAACTAAATAGTGTTGTTTCGAATTTGGACAATCAATTATGTGGTAATTAGCAGCACTTGTTAGTAAGTTATTAAACTAGTTAAATCTATTACATATTAGCTTAAATTTAAAGATTAGATTAGCTATTATTAAAGATAGCTTCTACAGTACTTGCCAAAAATGACCGTCGCATTTCGAGCGAGCGAGTCGCGATCGAGCGACAGTCATTTTTGGCAGGTACTGTACTTAAAACCATTAGGTAATTGTTGAAATAATATACTCTGATAGAAATAGGCATTCACATAGCTGTCTGAAAATGGTCGTTCATGCGGTGCATTTTTTTAGCTCCGAGTTTGATATCAGAACGTGAACGAAATAAATTTGAAAGCATTATTTTTCTTTTTTTTTTAGGAATTAGAACGTGTGACACGTATACACGCTTTTAAACTACAGGCCATTATAAAACAATAATATTGAAGATTTTTGGAACAAAATAAATTTATGAAAATATTGCAGGAATGCGCAATTCAATTTGGACACATCTTTGTTTTTTTAGATATTGCGTCCAGATCTTGTTCAGAGTGTGATTAAATTTTGAGATGAAAATTCGAACTGACGTTATAAAAATGCCTTAAATTTTGTAGCCACATACTGCTCATTGATATGTTTTAAATAGCCGTGCTTTCGGTATGTTTGCGTTCGGGAACTGAAAAAAGATTGATGGTAATGATATATGTATGCATATGAAAAATACAAACGATAATTTGCTCACAATGTAATGCTAAAAATTTTCGCGCGCCTTGGGTGCTGATGGAGGGGGTGCAGTGCGGGCCCCTGCAAGGTAATTACATGCTCACCCTATGGACACCTATGGTATACGGACAATAATTGCGGCGGTACCTACATTAAATGTATGTGTAATCGGTTCATGAACCACCTGCGGAAAAGGCTTTTAATTTTTTGCGGGATTTTCAATGTTGATGAAAGCAGAGATCTCTGAGGTGGCAAACTGAAAGGCAATACTAGAACGACCCTAGTGCTCTGGGAGTTAGGACGAACTAGATAAGTCACAAAATACTACGTCTAAAAATTTTCAATCACGGTTTGCAGCAGCTATAGCGTCGTGCGCAAGTGTCGGAGCATGTCCAGTTGTCGGTACGGCTACAGGACAAAGTGGTGCTCAAACGACCTTGAATGGCGAGAACGAACTCAAACTACAGTTCGCTCAACAAAGTCAGACTAATGTCGCAACAGCAATGCCAGGCCGTGATGACGATCGAACGACTGTTCCAATGATATCACCGGGTAGTACTGGAAGTATGCCCCTGGCTCCGACAACGGTTATTGGTTCTCGATTACTGCCGCCATCGCTGCCAACAGCGCAGCACGATGACTCAAGTCAAGCAACGGGAACTGTGCCCGTTGTGACCGCGGTGCTAGAACCGCTTACGACCAAGAAGCGGCTGCTACTTGTGAGTTGTTGTTAAACTTTTGGTCTACCTGGGAAGATGTCTGATGCTAGACAAAGCAAACAGAAACATGTTATTGTTTAAATATCGATGAAGCTATTTTATCGTTCTGTTGACACTATTTGATTGTCCGGACGAATAACCCTCGTATGTAATTTGATTGATTAAGCTTTTTAATTAGGATTTGAATCAAGGTTGATAACTAATATCGTTTTCTGTTCAAAAAAGTAGAAAAGAGAATATTTTGAACAGGTTTTGAGAAACTAAGTAACTTCAGTAAAACTTTGAGGAAGGCTAATCAATAAATTAAGTTGATCCAACTTCAGTAAAGCTTTGAGGAAGGATAATCAATAAATTAAGTTGACCCAACTTCAGTAACGCTTTGAGGAAGGCTAATCAATAAGTTAAATTGATCAACTTCAGTAAAGCTTTGAGGAAGGCTAATCAATAAATTAAGTTGATCCAACCCCAGATAAAGCATCTAAACCGAAGCCTAAACTCAACTTGAGTCGATGAATTGGTGATAAATCTTATTCAGTACTGCCAAGTTATGAATGCTAGAAGAAGTATGTGACGCTCATGTCACAACAAATTATGGACGTTGTGAGATGATACAGTTCATATTTTCATTATTTGTCTCACTTTTAGGGGACAATAAGTTGTCCAGTTTTGTTCTGTCCAACTTTTATCCTGTCTCCCAACTTTCGACCTGCCCTACCCCCCAAATTTTTGTCCTGCCTTTCCAACTTTGGTACCAATGATATATAACAAGTTTTTCAACTACTACTTCCAAATCTGGAGTCTATAAGCTTATAGTTGGCGCCAAATTTCATATTTGGTGAAAAGTCGTGGGAAATGCACATAAATGTGTGTTTTTTGTTGCTTTTAGTGTCTTATATGGGGTTTTCTGGGCAGATAAACTCATTGAAAGTGTTAAAAATATTGTTGGCAAATATTTTTTACACTTCTGGTTCATATTTGGCATAAAAAATGACGTTTTCGAAATTTTTGGTGAGAAGTCGTGGAAAAAGCACCTGAATGTGTGTTTATTCTTGCTTTTAGTGTCGGATATGGGGTTTTCTGGGTCGACAAGCTCATTGCGAGTGTCAAAAATATTGTGTGGCAAATATTTTTCACACTTCTGCTTCGGGGGATTGTTCTCACCACTCGAATTCTGGCTCGCAAGCAAACTTCACTAGTATAAATTAAACTCTTAAAAATGCAAGTTCCACGTGTGAACAATGAAAACACCCTCTAAAAGATAGCATATTCACTAGTAGTTTGTTTATGTCCCGACATTAACTGCTGTGTAGGCTTTATTTTTTAGTTGACATCATTATTCCAATTTTTATTTCCGAACACTTTTAGTAGCACGATAAGAACTAGCGGTCATGTAATAGTTTATTTCAGACGTACAAATTCTCTGACGAAACATTGGACGATGAACGATACTATTTTCGCAAACCGATCATTCCAGAAAAGGTAAACTTCAAACGCAATTTCCAGTTAAAATTCGAATTAATTTTCAATTCAGTTCAAAGCGTTCACAGCGAAAATTTGCGTAACATTATTGACCAGGTCATCCATCTCCTTTAACGAACCTTTAGATGTAGACGGTAAACGATATTATCATTAAAACGGCAAATGCGTTTCCCCGTAAAATTGCACTTGGGATTTTTAGGCCATGGCAAACTCATTGTCGGTTTTTTGGTTTTGTTCTAACTTTTGCGGTATTGTGTGATATCCACATATAGCTTATCAGCGTATGCTGTCGAGACCTGATTCGCTTGCACGCAAAATGCTTAAGTGTACCTATGCTTCACTACGTTCTGCAATCTTGATAGAGTTACTAGTGTACTTACTATTTACAGCAGCTTCCAGCTTTAGTTTAGTATTAGACTACAACAGTATTCGTTCGACAGATATGACTGTCGTGCTTCGAAGCAGCAGCCATCGGACACAAATCGAATTGAATTTTCCAAGGCGCCAACAGCAGCAGCTGTCAATGCGTCACGAAAAAAATTATAACTTCTGTTGAATAAAATATAAAAAGACGCGCTAAAAATAGATACCAGATTTCAAAGCAAAATTCGACAATTTATTGTTGAGCGAAGAGTGTTTATGTTTGGCGAGTACTAAAGCTTTGCCGCCTACTAGCAGTACGTAACCGAACGAAGTACA
>JASANE010027790.1:0-29847 GCA_030248225.1 Trileptium ribeirensis
AAGGAGCGCATCCGAAAGGAACTCGCCAACAGGTTTCCGATCACTGCTGAAGAAAATCCGCCACATCACGATGCGTGGATCCCGCTGGTTGGCTGCCGCGCTTGATCCGCGGTTCAAGGAGGTGCAATTGATTTCAGCACCCCGAAAAAACCGAGTTTTGGAGCATATTCAGGAGCTGATGCATGACGTCAACCTACCTACCGGGCGCGGGTCAACGGAGCGCGACAGCAACGAGCAGCCCAGCACAAGCAGCGATTTACCGGCGCTTTGGGGAACGAATGCCGGAGAAGCGGCCCCGCGCAGACAACCTTAAGCTTCTACTGGGCCCCTATTACCAAAAGGCGTCCGCCAAAGGGGAAGTTCTGAGCGTCGCAAGGAGTTCGGTGTAAACTTTTTTTGGCTAAATTTCAGCTTCGCTACATCAGGGTTTTTGTTGTAATTTTACTCTAATTTTTGTTATAATTGGTTATTAATTATAATTTTACCTATTGAGCGGCCTGGAAACGGATTTTATTAGCTTAAAATTCTAGAAATCGGCCCATCGGGGCCACCCGCCTTCCTCCATATATGTTGACTATTACTATTGGACTATGGACGGCTTCGTACACTCGGAATATGGGGGTGTGTCGGGATGACGTAGCCTCGGCCATTAAAGTATTTAGGTCTTACTACGTCCTTAGGGTCATTTTTACCGGAACCAAGCCCACATAGGGATTTTGAAAAAAACCCTGCCTGTACACACCTTTTTTAGCGGGTCACGCTAAGTATTTTTGCCTAACTTCACGGCGATCGAATCGACATCGACACTAATTTACTAGCACATTTGGCTATTGGTGGTAGTGATTCATTGTTGTTTGTATTGTTTTTTGCTCATCCCGCCGGCGTTCTAAGCCCACCTGCTGTACTTGGGGGCCCCCAGATATCTGCAAAAACGTAGATTTAGCAGCTGACGCTTTCGCCTAGTTTGGCAAGTTTTGCATACTACTACTGCGCATATATCTGTCCTGGGTTTAGACAGATTTAGGCGTTTTTCAGTGCCATACGTTTTCCGGGCTATTTATGATTTATCCACGGTTTATGCATAGAAAGAGGTCGTTATGCGGCCTTATTCGTACCGCACACTCCGGATTCTTCGGAACTCGGCTGCACGACGAGTGATTTTACGTATTGATCTGGCATATATCCCTGGTTCCTCTGGTTGTGCCGGTGAATACAATATACTCGGTAGGTCAAGTTATATTTGTTGAAGTTATAGGATTGGAAGGACACGCCTCAAATATCGTCAGACGACGATCCGTTAGCCTGGTTTGGCGAAGCTGGCGATCGATTTCCGCGGATAAGCATCTTGGCTAGGACTTATCTCGCTATTCCCGCAACCGGAGTTCCAAGTGAAGCGGTATTCAGCAAACAGGCGCATATTACCGAACGTCGCCGCTGCCGACTCTCACCCACGCATGTCGATCAAATGCTTTTCTTGCATTTCAATGGCCGAGTCAACAACGAGCCGGAAATTGACAATTCTGATTCAGTAACTGGAGAAAGCTTGTCAGAGGATGAAGTTGAAGTATCCGAGGTACCGGCTTAAGTTGGATACGGCTTTCTTTCACCGCCATGTGCATTAAGACATTTCGTTAAGTGTTTTACTACTTTCGGTTAATTGGAACTGACGTCCTGAATCTGCATTTATAGTGGTTAGCCCTAAAACATGTTCTCGTTTTATTTTGAAACTCACATATATATTTGTTGAATGTTTTGTTACATTAGTTTTGTTACGAACTAATTGTTTGTTTTGTTTAGTTACGAATTTGTAATCATATTTTTAGAAACCAATAGATTTTTCGTGTGTCGAACGTTTTTCGAACGTGTGGGTGGGTAATAAACTTGTATGATCGAACATGGCTGGGTAACCACAATTGAAGAGCAATGAGGATTGCGAAGGCAGAGCAAAGCCGCGTATATCGCGAAACAAGTCAGTGCGATTGGCCGACAGATTTAATATAACAAACATATGTAGATTTTAGATCGTAAAACTATTGATATCCAGAATAACTAAAATACGAGCAGCTCGATATAAGTCGGACGTATCTTGAAGATTTTAGTAAATAAAACTGTGTATGGAAAGACGAATGTTGTAGACAAACAGATGCTAAAGTTAGTTAATGTATCTACATTAACATTTACATCGTGTTTATTTTTATTCGTTGTGTCCAGCTCTTAGTGTTAATGTGCAGTCTTCTCTTAACTGAAAGTAAAATTTATGACAAGGTTTGTGTAGTGCTTTTGACGAATATTTCGCACAATTGCGCGGAGAGCGATAGCTTTGGCAGCCGTGTTTGGTATGTTCGAAACTGGTTGAGGTCGTAAAACGGACGTTATACTGAGTCTGGAAACAGGCCAGCTATCGGTTACGCAGACAAGGCGTAACGTGAGCTAATACTTCTCCCGGCAGACGGCGATAAAGGCTATTATGTCCTCATCGGCCAGCTTTAAATACAATAATTTCGAATTCCTCACATCCTAAGCAACATGCGATCAAATTTGCGAAATTCCTTACCCCCGGACATTTTTATCATATCCGGATATCCGGATAATATCCGGGCAGTTTTGCCGGATATCCGGATATTAAGATCCATATCCGTGCCCATCACTAATATACACTATTTTTGATGTCATGTGCCAAACTACTGATGACCGACTATTTTCTGGAAATCGGGTTCATTGACCCTAAACGGAATGAAATCGCCTGAAAAGGCACGATATACTTGTGCTGGACTCTAAATAACCTAACCATCGTATCAAGCCTACCGGAAAACCTATATAGACAATTCAAGGTGACCTGTACCATATACGTAATCAAACAAATGAAGACAATATATGCTGGAAATCAGTCAGGTTCAGTGACCCTAAACCCATCGAAAACCTATGAAATATGCACGCTGGAATCTAGATAGCCGAATCTGTGTTCAGCAAACCGAAAAACCTCTATATAGACTATTTTTGATGCCATGTGCCAAACTACTGATGACCGACTATTTTCTGGAAATCGAGTTCATTGACCCTAAACCGAATGAAATCGCCTGAAAAGGCACGATATACTTGTGGTGGACTCTAGATAACCAAACCAACGTATTCAGCCTGCCGAAAAACCTGTATAGACTGTTCTTGATGACCTGTAGGCAATACGTAAACAAACAACTGAAGGGAGACTATTTTCTGGAATTCGAGTTCATTGATCCTAAACCCATTGAAAAGTCGTGAAATATGCACCGTGGACACTAGATAACCAAACCGTTGTATTAAGGATTAAGAAATACCTGTATATAGACCATACTTGATGCCCTGCACTTAATAATCAAACAAATGAAAACACACATTTTGGGAATCGGGTTCGTTGACCAAAAAATCCTTGAGATCCCAAGAAAAGGTATAATTTAGTGAATGAAGTTGGAGTCTAAATAGCAAAACTATCGTATCCAGCGTACTTAACCTAATATGTACTCATGCTAAGGTAAAAACTAGCAAATACACGGCGATATTTGAAATATCGCTATTTGGTTAAAGAGTCGATAACCCATATTCCGACACACAGCGGCCCAGGGAGTGGTACTACAAAAAGTCTCAATCAGCAAAGTTCTAGATCTCGATGAATCTGAATGGCCATTTTTCGATCCGAAGCTTGTGTCGCGAGATATGGGCTGCGAAAGACTAGTACCCGTATTACCAGATTTAAAAACCTTTAAATTCTGTTTTTTGTCATGTTGACTCAGAAGAGTTGGAGCTATTCACGCTCAACTAAAGGGCATCGTCGTCACTTTTGCCATCAAACAAAAAAAATTTGTCGAAATGCGTCCTTCCCAAAATGAGCTATGAATAAAAGCGACAGACAAAAAAGAAATTTTCACGATTTTTTCCTAGCGACCGCGGTGGAAACCCAGCTCGCTTCACTTGCACCATTTCAATAGTAACAGCAGCTACATAAAGGATGAATTGCTCTATAGGAAACCAAGGACACCTATATTGCTCGAGCGGTTGCGGAGATATTACTATTTTCGTGTATTTTGGGTCTCATAGGCCCATTTTAGAACCCCTTTTGACCCAAATCCCTCATTTTAAGAGAACCACATGGCAAATCACTATATACAGTTTTATAGGGGTTTATTGGATCTACAAAAATGAGCACAATTTGACTCTCACATCTACACCGGTTGTCGAGTTACAATACGTACTATGATTTTTGGCCCTTTCGGGAACCGACGCGAGCCCTTTTTCGGGGGAAAGATGTTGTGATCGATATAACTAAAGAGATTTCAAGCTTTCAAATGAGCTTTCGCACGAGTCAATTCGCTCAACCGAAGTGGAGTTATGCGTGTCATCCCAAAACCACAGACGGACAACCCCAATATTTACCACTCTGACCAGTGAGAATTAATAGCTTCGCTTATTTAACTCACTGGCTCACTCAGAATTCAAATACACCAAAAGTACAATTCATTAGTTAGTTGCAAAATGGAGTATTAAAGTTACCTTACCGAAAAACCTAATTTACGACATTCAAACCAATAACCGTTTGCAAAATAGTGGTACCAGTTTGACATTCAAAATTGTTCTGCAACACGAATCAAAAAAGGGTTTCACTTACGTCGCCCGCTTTTCGCATACTATTCGAAGCATGGTAAACCTGCGGCTCGGCACCGGTGTTGTTAATGCTGATGACCTCCGAGTGAGTGATGACATTTGAATGAGGATTGGTAACCGCGTGACGATGCATCGATTCCTACAACAGCTCACCTTAATCAAATTCTTTACAAAAATAATTGTTGTTTAAAACAAATGCATTGTATATACACAAATTTTTCACAGCTGCTACTAAGCAAAGAAAAAACATTATTCAATATCCCTCATTATACTATATTCTCTCCTATGTGAGCTATAATTGTTGTGTTTGTAGGCTCGAGGCGGCACCGAAGATAATATTTTTGGAGGCGGTACACACGAAAAGTAGTACAACGGTAGAAAACAAGTCACTCCAGCCGGCAAAGTTTTAATGCTTGTGTTAATGTGAAAAATGCGCATAATTGAAACGGGGCGAGCGGAGTTTGGGACAAAATATTCCGTCCATCTGTTGGTCCCATAGCTAGCTATTCGCTAGGTTGACAGATTTCACAATTTTTATAAGGAATACTGTTCTGCGCCTGTCTGTATTTGCGCGGATCCCCCGATTTCCAACCTCAATTTTCATAAATCCGATATGAATCATAACCTTATTTTTTGCCATTTGGGGTTACCCAGGAGTTTTTGTTATAACTCTTCTCAGCGGCATTGGGTTAAAAAAGAGAGACGCCAATCTTCTCATCATGAGCTGCAATTTTGCTCTTACACATTTATCGCCAAAACAACTGTTTTCGAGCTATGACCCAAACTTTAAAAAATACTACAAAAGTGAAATTTTCAAAACCTTGACAAAGTAAGTTTATTGCATGTTGTTTGTGACAGATGGGATTATATACCTACTTAACGGGTTACTTAACCCGTTAAACGCGTTGATTGTATTGTTTTAACTATACCCTGCATGACGGCGCTAAAGCCAAATTAACTAAATTTTGACACCACATATAGTCAGTTTTGCCATTTTATCAATATAGATGTATATAGGCGACTACAGTGTGTATAGGCTTTCTGCAATATGTAACCAGAACCGAAATCAGTCAGTCCCTGAATTGCAAATTTTTGCCGGAACCTGGTATTATCAGTAGGGTAAATACAAGAAAGTATTACGATCCTCCTTCTTGTTGGGCCAAAAAGACAAAAAAACTTTTGAAATTCATAAATCACAAGTTTTATGAAAAATTACAATTTGAGAATCAATTTTTACGCAGTATGCCCCTAAGAATTACTTTATTTGATGCATACCATGTAGATGCAATTGCCTTTATCGTATTTAGCAAGCCCGAAAACTTATATATAAGATACGTTCGATTGGGCTACATACATCTATATTGGCAAAGTGACGAAATTTGACAATTTTTTGGTGCCAAAATTTACCAATTTTTACTTCTGCATTGTTCCACAGGTTAATAACACAACTAATATGTTGTTAAAACAATGAAACCAGCTTGTTTAACAGGTTAGATAATTCTATCATCCCATGCTTCACCCCAACAACCAAAAAACTTGCTCTGTAAAAATTTTGAAATTTTCACTTTTTTGGGTATTTTTAAACTTTGGCACATAGATCAAAAGCAAGCATAACCAAAAATGCAAAGTTGTAGCTCTCGATGAGAGGATACTGCTTGATTCTGCGTTTTTCGTTGCGAAGCCACGATCTCGATACATAGGTGGCGAAAAATAGATACTCGAATGACCAAATTTCAAACAATGTGACCCTTGACCCTGTTGAGGCCTATTTTGACCCGGAACACGTGGTCGGAGGGTTTAATGTCTAATGAAAGGGAACAAATATATACAGAATGAAAGAGTGAACAAATAAAAGAATTCTTGAAGATCCATCCATCCGGTGATGAGTTATGATCTGCGCAGACGGACAAAAATAAATTTTTGCGATTTTTGCCGCTAACAAAACTATTGGTGGAAACTCAGCTCGCTTCGATCTCTTCTTTCCAAAAGGTTTCGGTTTGAATTATAAACTGGTTCGGCACCAGGTTTAAATATACAGCACCGGTTGCGATTCCAGCTAAGGTAAATCTTGGTTTCGGCATTTCCTGCTCTCTGTGCATTATAAACTGTTTCGTATATATACGTCGACAAATGTGAGTTTTGAAGTTAAAAGAGCTAATCAAAGACAACTAAGCAAAGGCTGAATTTATACATTTCATTGTTATGTTAAAGCAGCACCTAGAATATTGTTGCACATTTCGTCGACATCGTCAGCATATTTTGGCTATGGGACGGAAAAATTTTATTACAAATTTCCCATGGAGTTATCTTATTAAAAATTTCCCATGCACATAAGACATGAAACCGGAACTTCGACTCAGGCAAAAATTAGCAGGAACCGGAACCAGTAACCGGAACACGAATTTTGCCGGACCCGGAATTCAAGTTACTCCCTGGTTTTCGGGGTAACTGAATACGAATAAAACTCTAACGTTTGTGGTATGTGTTAAATAAGGCAAGTGCTAGACGTCTACAACGTAAAAATCACTGTTTACATTAAATTTTTTCTTAAGGTTTGTGATTTATGCATCACAAGATTTATTGCCTTTTTGATCATTGGTGAAAGAACAGTGCCCTGCAGTTTTCATGGTATGGTATTAAATGCTGTAGCAATGTTGTTACTGCATTGCCTGTGTATTATTAGTTTAAAGAATCGAATTCGTAACATTGCAACATATACTCAATAAGGGCGCACTAGCCGCACTTTGTTCCGTTTCTCTTCGCTGGGCTACTTAGTAGTGAACACTACGGGAATTGCCCACCGTATGCTCACCAGCCGGCATCATTTCACAATTTGATTGTTGAGAGAATTTGCCAATAGCGATGCCGCCGAAATAAAGACACCGTAATCGGTGCCATGTGTCATGTCGTTGTCAAGCTGCGGTATGCAAGATTGATTCTAAAGCAAAAATGAGGCGGCAGCAGACAGGGCTAACTAAGTTGTGGCAGTAGACCTGAGTCGTGGAGCCGCCTTTTGAAACTGATCAAACTCGGCGCGGCGACAACCATGTCGGGCAATCGGTTCCAACGTTCGATCACGCGATATGAGAAACTGTCTCTGGCATAATTCCACCGTGGAGTGAACTTGGGTTTTAAACGGTATTGGACAGTTTAAACCACGCGTTTGAACAGTCGGGTGTAGATCAAAAAATAAATGTCCTGGTTGAGCGGTCAGATTGTGACAGAGTTTGTAGACCATAATAAGATCGGCACGTATACGTCGCGTTTTAAGTGACTGTATTCCAAATCGGCGCAGATGTTCTTCGTAAGAAAGGTCATTAAATCCCGGAACCATGCGAGTTATCCTACGCTGAACTTTTCGATGATTTCAATATCACGGTCGTAGTGCGGACACCACACAGTGCAACAATATTCGAGAATTGGCCTAACGAGAGACTTGTTTAGTTTCCGAAAAATAGGCACGGATTTGCTGAGAATTATTCTACTAATACAATTTACGACGCGCTCGGCGCGTCGGACTGCACCCGCGCAGTGAAATGAACACTTTAAATTATAGGCAACTAATACACCTAAATATCGCACATACTCTTTAGAGTTTAAAGTCTGTCCTCCCATTTCATAATCGATACAGGGATTTGAACTGCCGAAATGAATCACTGCACATTTGTCGACGTTAAGGTCCATAGATCATAATTTCGACCACTCCAAAAGGGAATTTAAATCGGTCTGCATGTCCGTCGTAGCCACTAATGTAGAAACTGCAGTTTTCGGAATGCATCGAAAAATTTTACAGTCGTCTGCATGCATTGATATAGAGTTTGCTAATATAAGGATTTTTGGAGTTCCATAAGCTATGAATTAATTCAGAGTACAAGCCTATTTACTATATACTGATGACAAACGGCAACTACACTGATGCAAATTTGTCTGGATACCATCCGCTAATGCTGGTATATATACCTGATTTTCGCAGATAGTTTGGAAGTATACATACATACTAATTACGTCCAAAACTATATATATATTTATATATATGAAACGAAGTAAGCGAAGCGAGGATAGTCTACGCTCAATAAGCGTAGTTGTACTATGTATGGCAGTTTACGTAGCGATATATAGCGGATGACATTTTAATCACAACGCCGCACAAGGAAAAGCCAATCCCTAGTGATTGTCGCATGAATGGCCACAGGTAACACTAAGGGCCTTCATCGCTAAAATCTTTATGTTCATTCTAATAATACCGGAATAAATAACGTGACGTTTGTAAGACAAATATAAGTAAATACAAAACATACATCGCACAGAATTCAGTTTTCGTTCAAAACATTTATCATTTTGTGTTCCAAGAAAATTAAATAACACATTTACCATTTGTCCCATCAGATCTCCCATGAGTCCGCGACCTCCAAATAGTCCCCCGCCGAGTAGGTTACTGCCGAACGGCATCATTGCGCGCTGGTGGTGGTCGGCTATCATTTGAGAGCGCGGATATTGTTCATGCGAACCTAGATTATTCATGTTGTGGGAGCTTCCTTGAATAGCTAAGTTTGGGGTTCGCAACATTGGCGACTGAATTCCCATCATAGCATTCATCATGTCGTCCATTTCGCTCATCTGCCGCTGCATCATTCGGTGTGCATCCCTGAAATTTTATTAGACTAGTTATAAGCTATTTATAACTGTTTCGTCGTCAATGTAATGCAAGACAAATCCTATGGTAAAATATATATATATAAGCAATTACTCTGAAAACTATCATTGGTGAATAAAATCGGCATATAAAACACTCTTTTAACAAATCCCATAAATCTATTTAGCATAATGTGAAAACCAATGCAAATACATAGGTACTAATAATCTAGTTTTGTTTAAGCAAGCCCAAAATTATGTTGAAAATATTTAATGAATTTAAAATATAACGGCTCTTTATTTGCAAACGGACGGTAGTGTCTCTGCAATTATTGAAGAACATCCAGCTGTATACCGTCAGGTTTACCAATAAACAGATCTTTGACCAAGTTCTCAAGATAAAAAATGTTCAGTGCAGTTTTAACTAATGTATGCACGTTAACAACAAATTTACTGATTCTGCAACCATCAACTACGTACTTCCAAGTAGTTCTAAATGACGCCGCTAGCAACATATTCTTTGATTTCACATTTGAATTCGGCAAATTCTTAATGTTAGATACAATGACTGTCCGATTTCTTTCTCTATAGGCAGCACAGCTCATATGCAACCCACAACCATATGAAAATAGGTTATCAATAAATGTTATAGCTCCAGTTGAAACTATGTTTCCAGACCCATTTGGATGATTACACCCGCTTCAATTGTACAGTAACATTTTGACCATCAAACTTGGGTTTCGAAGTTTCGACCGATCAACTGAGTAACAACAGAGGCCCATAACATATATTATTCATATTCATTGCACTGTTAATAGTTATTACGACAAACACAAAACGAATTTACAATTTAAATCACTTCTAGTGAAACTTAACATGGAATGGCCATATTAACTGTTTGATAGTTTAAAAACTTAGTTACTGGTACAATGGCAGTTGGTAAGCCATTCCCTAAGTTTTGAGCCGGAAATGGTGGTTTAACGCCCGAGGAAAACATCGTTACGCTGACTTTCTGGTTACCAGTATGCATTTAATGAGCCAGTCGTAGTGGAACTACATTTTTTGAGCGGAGCGACAGCATTAGTAATATGAACGTGCTCAATGTCTTGGGAATATATTATTACCTAGACAACAATGGGTAAATGAAAGAACAGTTTTATTCCGTTCGAACGAAAAGCAAGACAAAGGAAGTCACGTGGCTTATACAGCATGGTGATGAATGGCAATCGAAGCAAAATGTAAGAGTTGCTACTCGCCATACCTGAAAACCCCAGGGTATATGCTGTTAAAACGACTCTACGACCAATAATTAAGCTGTTATGAGCTTAATTAGGGTGCTAATTAGCTTAATTAATGATAAAATTGGCAAGTTGCCAAACTTCTAAAATATCAGGTGCACATCCTCACATGATGAGCTTTCAAACAAAAAAAAAGTTTTTTGAAATAGGTTCAGTGGTTCTTGAGATCCATGAAAGTCTAACGGACGAACGGACATCGACCTTTTTGCTCCCAGACAGAAAATAAAAACGCTTCGCTCGGTAGCCTCGCTTCGCTCGGCGACCTCGCTCCGCTCAATAAACTTTATTGTTGTTGTTGCAAATATGAAGAGAAATCTACACACTTGATTCACTTTATGGTGTATGGTTCACTTTGGTGTATGGTATCGGTACAGATGCTTCAGCACGATTTAATATTACACTTGGCATTCGATCAAAGAGTATTGAGCTAAGATCATATAGGTTCACTTTTTGTGAACTTATTTATGCTTAGCACTTATAGATGCTTATATAACTTATAGATGCTTCAGCACGATTTAATATTACACTTGGCATTCGATCAAAGGGTATTGAGCTAAGATTATATAGGTTCACTTTTTGTGAACTTATTTGTTGTTGTTTTTGCAAATATGAAGAGAAATCTACACACCTGATTCACTTTATGGTGTATGGTATCGGTACAGATGCTTCAGCACGATTTAATATTACACTTAGCATTCGATCAAAGGGTATTGAGCTAAGATCACATAGGTTCACTTTTTAGGGTCGGCAGCAAACTGACACTGAAACTTTACCTTTTAAATTCGGTACGTAGTACGCGATGTCATAGAGATAGCGTATTCGCTAATCAGCAGCGATTGTATGGACAACTTTGCGCAACTGTGCACCGCAACAAGTGACATACAACGAATGCTTGCAGACATAACGTTAGCCATATATCGAGCACCAGAAACATTATTTTATATTTATTCGCTTACCCAAAAAATGGATCGTTGAAGAGCCCACCGCCAAAAAATGCCATTTGGACTTGTATAATAACGAGTTACACACAAAGTTCGATTTGATACGGCGAGTTGATGTTAAATTTAGCTACTTCAAATATTCCTGAAACTTAAATATCACTAGAATTTCGCTGAAGCTACATAAATGCAAAAAGATACTGAAAATACGGACAGCGATACAACCGATAGCAATATCTTTGACAGCTATGTGATGCTGTGATGAAGAAAACACTACAAGTCACACAATCTTTCGCTCAAAGTTGGAGCAAAAAACATGTATATACATGTGAACGCAATTCCATTTGCAATTCAAAAATATGGCAAACCATGATGCTTCAAATTTTTCCTGTTTTGTTAAATATTGATGCCAAAAATTTTCAAGATATGCTTTTCGTCTCTGATTGGCTGATGTAATATGCTATGTCAGTTTAAGTAGAGTTCATATCATCAAATTTACGTACTACCTATGTACAAATACAGCAAGTGAGAATTTTGAGCAACAACTATGAAAATGTGAACGCACATTTACTATCAGAAATTACTTTCTATGCTATAAAGTAAAAATTACCAAAACATCTTATATCCATATACAAATGCCGTGCTATATACAATTCAAACTACACAATTTAGACACTCGCTACAAGGGTAAAAACGCGCTACTTTAATTAAAAAGGCCTCCCACGGCAAAACTGAAGAAAATTTTTCTGCAAAAGCTGACTTCTCCAAGGTGGGAGGATGGGTGGAAGCGACAATGGTGTAAAACAAGCAAGCATACATTTTTGTCCCTTTATTTTGCATTAGTGCGCCGATTTTAGAGTACTCCATTTGTGCATGGAGTCCATATCTAGAAAGAGACATTGTATTGCTCGAATCGGTGCAACGCAGGGCGACAAACCTAGTTCCTGAAATTAGTGATTTTGACTATGAAAATAGACTACAGTGGTTAGGCATCGACTCTCTACATCTCCGTCGTGTTCGTACTGATCTTATTCTACTACATAAGATGATACATGGACTTGTGGACTTTGAATGGAACAACCTTGTCGAACTAGCTCCTTCAAGTGGCCTTCGTCGTCATTATCTCCATTTACGTGTTAACCGAGTCGCTAGACACAACTATCGAAAGTTTCAATTTGCGGTGCGTGTAGTCGGCGTGTGGAACGATCTACCCGAACTTGTTTCGACACCGACAACTGATATTTTTAAATCAAGACTCCACGACTCCGGTTTCCTAGCACGTTGTTGACACCGTGGTTTGGCTGTTCTCCGTGTTCTTTCAGTTGTGTTCAAATCGGAACTGCCGCTACAACTGAAGCGGCATTATTTCTGGCCCCAATCGACAAGCTGTCAAATATACAGAGAAGTGATATACGTACATGGACAGGGGCCGGACCGGTGAGCATTACCGGTGAGCATAAAACTGCACCACTGACTGGGGACTGCCCCTAGCAAGATTTTGGCTCACCATGGTAAAATTTTTGCTTCTCCTCGGTGAAAACATCACTTTAAAAAACTTGACAAAAATTTTATAAAAATCTTTCTGAAATTAAAAATTTCAATTTTAATTCAAATTATTTGAAAAGTTGTTTTTGAGTATTTTGGGCTTCCAAACGACTAGACGATCAAGTATAATACAAAACAATAAATTCAAATTCACTCAGTTCATATGGTTGATACGAGACATTGCACATACTGCAACGTTCTGCTTCTGAAACGCATTCATATGACTCGAGAATGAGGATTCGTTAAATGTCGTCCGCACAGCATGCTTACTAGAGTTCGCAGAACATTGCCACACATGTTTATATATAAAAATAATGCGGATCGGAAATGAATAACGAAGGACAGAAAAGGGTAAAACCTCACCTCTTATATATGTAGTAGTAGTATATCGTTTATTACCGGTCATTGGATGTTGCAGCTCGAAGGGTTTTGCATCCGGAGTAAAGTCCATCATAGCGAGCCTAACTATTAAGGAATAGCTTGACTGCATCATCCTCTGCCAGCCTTATACAAACATAACACAACATATAGCACAAATTTAAATAAACCTGACTTACAAGGCCAGTAAATAAACGAATTAAGTCAGGAAAAGGGGGTAAATCCCCTTATATTTCTGTAGCTACTTTTCTTTTCCAATCGGTACACTCGTTGATGTTATCAGTTATTCGCGGGCGTTGTGAAGGAGCATAAAGCACACCGTACAGAAAACGATTAAGCCTTGCAAATACAAGGCTCGGTAAAGTTGAAACGAGCAAATATATATATATATACTAATTAGAAAGGCAATAAACCGGAAGCGTGGAGCCTCAGCATGAACGATGTAAGTGATAGAGCGTTAACCAAGTCACTTGGATCACACCGTCCCTGCAACTATGTCTGAAGCCCAAAAATCGTGAACGTTCTTCGTAGGACCAATGTCAGGCAAGTTTGGTAGCGTGTCTCTGAACTTTCGCAACAACGTCAATATCAGCTGCAAGTACGGACTCCTAGCTATCGCGGCATATTTTACGTGCGGGCGGATTTACGAACAGCAGAGATGTAGCCACAAAGTTTTATGGCATGACAATCTTAAAATGCAATATTGTTAGAATATCCTTGTCCATCAGTACTGGATATAAGTTTTATATGCGAGATAGTATCATACGTTATGGAATTCTATATAGGTAGTCTCAACTAAAGAAAGGCAATCTACCACTCTATCCTAGCCGTTACACTTCAATAATTGGGTGACTAAACTAAATCTAAAAAAGAAACCATACTCGGATTATTCTCGCGTTTTCTGTGTTAGCTACGTATTCAATCTCCTACTTGTTTATACAAAGAAGGGCATAAACGGAAAATTCAAGAAAATAGAAGATAACTTAGCACAACTACACCAACTTCTGCTTATATCTAATGAACTCAGGTCAAAACATGTTTCGCACATGGAAGTAATTCGTCTCAATTCTTCTCGTATGTGCTTTAATTAGTTTGTGCTTCATCTTCCTTACAGAGCTAAGCTTCTTTGACAGCAGTTGTTTGTAACAGCAATCCTTACGCTACTAATTCCATGGAGGCTTTCTATTTGAAATAACAAAAAAGTATTTATTTGTTTCGAGGGTTATTTTATATATAAAACAATTACAACCAATATAGGTTGCAATTTATGGGTGCAGTGCTGGGGTTTTTCAGGTACTCCAGAAAACGCAACGTTTGTACCGCTTTCGTGCAGGCAAAAAACTACATTTTCATCTAAGGTACAGTTTCGATTATAGTGTGACAGTTTGTATCTTATAGCTTGTGAACTGTAAGCATATAACTTTCATTGTGCAGACTGATTGAAATAGAGTACTTTTGTTGTTGATAATAACTGCATAACTGGTTTTGTGAGGCAATAATGACGCCCAAAGCAACTGCTTTCGGTCATTGGCGTAATCAAATTTCTGTTTCTATATCGTAAATATTCAAGTTCAGACTGCCGCCGCGAGAAAGATGGCGTCAGGGAGCGCCACGCACGGACGGCACATGTGAAATTAATTTTTTAAATTTTTGTAAACGCATAATTATGCTCAATGTCTTAATTTGCGTGAATTTTTCCAATGTTTACCAGTTTACGATAATTATTGCCAGTTTTCCCCATTTTTTTCATATTCTATCTAAATTGCCAAGGGTGCGGGTAAGTGTGAACCCTTAAGGGTGGGTAAGTATGGAATAGGTATATACTTGCTTTTTACTGGTCAGGTGTTATTTGCCCCTAATTTTACAATATGTTGCCAATAAACAAAAACTTACTGTATCTCATAACTGTCTGATTTTGTCTACGTCTTCAGATGTATGTCAAGTAGGGATCCCGTTGAAGTACGTCGTGACATGGCATATAAAGTCATTAAAATATTAATGCCTCTGCACCAGGGCCGCAGAAATAGTTGAAAATTTCAGCATTTATTGTACTGGTAAGGGCTATTTAACGTTTTTCAATCGTTAATCTGGCTAAAGGCTTTAGCACCATTTTGCTCGTCACCTTTTGCTTCGATAAAAATGACGTACATTTCCAGTTCAACGTCTCGAGTTAATAGGGCAACATCAGGCCGAAAATTTTTAAAAGTATAAAATCTTTGCCCACCATCTACCTCATTAAATCGTTCGCTTGAAGGCGGTCTCAGCTTCTTTGCCATTATTCTGTATATCGACGTAGATTTCGTAGACGTTCAGCGATGTATGCTTCTTGCTAAATTATTGATCATTTGAATTGCAGAGCATGTAGAAACAATGTTGTAATGGCCATACAACCCCAATCCAAGCGAGCTACTTTGCCAGTGGGAATGAACGTCGGCGAAAATTGTTTAATTAGGTTTGTGATTATGGAAGTATCATACAATGTTTTGAAATGGAAATAGGACCGGAACAAGGGATATTGACTTTTGGGTTATCGAATATCGATATAAGTGTTTTTTAAATATCATTACAGCTACTTGGACAGCACTGTGTATTGCGCTTGGCATTGTAGAAAGTAAGGCCGCTAAATGCCCAAAGCAGGCAGAGAATGACCAGGTTTCCCACTGGCAATTTTTGTTTTCCGATACAAGCTAAACTACAGGTTGAATCTACAAGACACGATTTTGTTTCACATTGTCTGAGACTATTTATCTGAGTAAATCATGGCTGTCCCCCCACTTTTTTTCTAGATTTGCGCCACTGCGGTCTCCTGATAGGAAATATGAGTAAACTTTTGAAATTTTCACTCAATTATAATTTTTCAATTTAGCTAGAATAATTTAGACCATTTGTTGTCAAATGCTTCATCAATTTTTGCTAATTTGTACCAATTTGTTCTACATCTTCCAAAATTTCAAAATTTTCCCGCTGTAGGGCGATGGATTTGCAGGTGTGCGGTGGAGAAGCGGAAAGTAAATTTTTCACAGGGAGGGAGGTCCGACCCTTAAAGCAGGTTAACCTCACCTCCTATCGATGTGATAAATGCGTAGGTAATTACAGTTAGACAATGCATGCGATATTTGGACAAAGACAATCAGTGCTTGTATTACTTGTAAGACAGTGACATCAGAACAGAATTCTCATAATGATATTGCGGCAGATAATCTGAAAATTTATAGCAATATTTCCACATGTGACTTATTAACTTAACTATTAAGATGAAATGCTGTCAACATAAGAAGTCGAATTAGTGGCATTGCAGTAACCTTACCTAAACGAGAAAACTTGCGCAATGCTATAGAATTGTAGAAAAGGCAGGATCATTGTATCAACGCCACAGATCTAAAGAAGGAAGAATGCCGATTTGTCGCTGTATGGTTACAAATACGCACGTCCGCAGCGAGTTCCAATTCGTTTTAGTGACATTGAAAGGATTTATATTAAAGTTTTTCCAAATGCGTTTCGCTGATGCTTTTTATGACATTCTTTTCGATTTAGGCGCATTTATCATGCTTTTATCCAGGTAAATGCGCATCAGCATTGATTACTGCTTTTAAAGTTGTGCCCAACATGATAAATGAAATCGCTTCCAAGCAAGGGGTGATTCGTAATGAGGCAGTGAAATAAAGTAAAAAAAATTGAAGTCAGCTTGGCATACCGATTGTGTAGTTAAAGTTAGTTTACCTTAATTATACTGTCTTCCAGGGCTCTTAGTAAAGGTTGCAAAGATAGTAATGTCAACTAAGTATTTAATCTAAGACCTTTATATAAAAGTACTTTACCCCGGTTTTTACACAGGAATGCCGAGCTGGTTTCGCCGGGTGGTTGGTGGGAACCTCACATTATTATTATTATTATTATTATTATTATCCTTAAAAAGGCATAAAGAAGCAATTACTCATTAAATTACTTAGCTAGTGATTAACAAACATTCTCTGTGCTTAACGCATTTCTGACTATCGTTAGGTATTTACTAGGTTGCAGTGGGGTATCCAAACGCGCCCCAAAACCCCAAAAATTTCCTAAAACCTAGGGTTTCACTAAATTACTTACTATAACCTCCATTCTTTTGCGTTTTTGTTTTCGGTTTTGATCCTTGTTTTGTTTTGTTTTCCTTTCACTTAATTTGCATAAATTGCAACAATTTATGCAATTAGCTAACATACTGTTAGCTGAAGTTTTTGTTGTAGTTTTCGTTTTGATTCGAGTTCGGTAGCGACAGCGGTTGAGCTATACAGATGATTTAGAGTTCCAGATTGAGATAGTACAGCGTAAAGAACTAAGCTTCTGCGTATTTTTGTTGTATTTCAAGAATCTCGCATAAAGATTTATTTGTTTTATTTCAGCTTTTTAACCCAATAGAAAGCCTTTCATTCCCTTATTAATGCTTGCAGTTTAATTACTTGTTTGTAATTGTTAAATTGGTTACGTAGCTAGTGGAAACTACTAGCTTAGCCGACACGTTGCATTTGCTCTTGCCTATTTCGGGTTTTGGAGTTTCATGCATTTGAAATCGGGAAAGAAATGGATAAAAATAAAGACGTTATCGAGGTGTAAAGAAACAAAATTTCCGGCGACAGGTGTAACCTAAGCAATAGCGGTACTAAAGAACTATACCTTATTTGTATTTTAACATTTTAATCGCGGCTTTTGGTGCTCATTTATCTAAAATCAGAGTGAATGGAGCTAATTCGCGCTGCCTCGCTAAGCCAAATCAAATCGTTGCTAAAGATTAGGCAAATATTAAAAGAACATGACCACTTAGTTCCCGCCGGCATACTGTTATCCACACCTCGAACGCTACAACTTCTGGTGTTAAATCCCGTCTCATTTTTACATGCGATACCCGTCATAAGAAAATCACATCCAACTCCTATCCCCATTTAAACCAAATAAAATAATACCAACAGTGAGCAATGATGCATATACTTACTGTGGGATTCAAGGTTTTCAAGATTGGTTTCGTAAGGCGGTAATTTTTCTCGTAGGAAATTCGTGCTAGGTAACATTTTTGATTTAGGCCTTGCCATAGGAGCTTGAAGACAAAAGATGCGGAAAGCATGCGCCGAAAAAGTTCGGCTGGAGTAGGATTCTCAAGCCTTCGCATTCGGAAGTAGGCAAGCTGCTATATTCGTCTTTTCGCGGCTAAAGCTCAGAACTGACCGTTATTGTCATACTTAATGTATATATTTTTGCAGAATTCAATGCTGGTTCATTTCATTTAGTTAAGAACATAAGCACTTAATTAGGCAAGAACTTGGAATTATATGCCGGGACGGGACATCTAATAATGTTTACTTACATGTATCACTTATACACGTAACTGGTACCTCGCAAGCGACGGTGAAACGGAGCGATCGTGGTTTCATTTATAAGTTATCATTCTCAGTAATCATCTGGAACAGGCTGTGTTTAATGTACGTATGTACCACTCTAGAACCCTGAACCCATTAAAAACATAAATCCTCGTCGACCCTAAATCCGTCCATAACAACTGATAACGCATGAAGTGTTTGTGCTTGTCTGTAGATAACCACCTCATCGTATTCAGCCTACCGAAAACCTATCTTGATAATTTTCGATGCACGCAGTACATAATCAAGCTGCTGAAGTCATGCTATATTCTGGAAGTATGTTCGTTGACTCTAAATGCACTGAAAGCCTTTGAAAAGGAATGAAATATACTTGCTGGTCTTTCGATAACCGAACCACCATATTCAGCATGTCATCATAAAACCCATACATTGACTATTTGCAATACCATGTACCAAACTACTGAAGACCAACTATATTCTGGAGTGGCTCATTGACCCAAAATCAATGAAGACGTCTGGAAACGCATGATATGTATACTCGTGATAGACTCTTGATAGCCAAACCATTGTGCTCAGCTTACACAAAAAACTCTATAGACAATACTTGATGCCATGTACGCAATACGTAACCAAACAACTGAAGTCAGACTATATTTTGATCATCGGGTTCAATGATCCTAAACCCACTGAAGAGGCATGAATTACGCACTCTGGATCCTAGATAATCAAAACATTGTACTCAGCATTCAGAAAACATATATATATAGATACACCACTCTTGATGTCCTGTTGGCAAAAAGGACTGCATTTTGGAAATTAGGTTCGTTGACCGTAAAACTCTTAAAACGTCATGAAAAAATATATATAATATAGTAAAGTTCGTTTAGATAACAAAAACATCGTTTCCGGCGTGCTTGATAACATAATAGGAACTCATTGTAAGATAAAACATGCAATAGAATGAGAGAAATAGATAAATCGCTATTTATGGCATCGGGTGACGAAACATATTCGGCCCAGGGAGTGGTCAGCAAGTATATAGTAAAACTCGATGAGCTGATTCTGTTTATATCTTCGATTTTTTGATACTATATCTGTGTCGGGAAGCACTGGTACTCGTATGACCAAATTTGGCAAAGAACCCTTAAAAACATATTTTTGCCATTTTGACCCCGAAGGTGGGGTCAGAGAAGTTTGGGTTCAATTAAAGGGCACAATCTTCATCACTTTTGCTGTCGAATAAAAAATTGTCGAAATACATTTACCCGAAGATGAGTCATTAATGACAGACATAGACAAAAAATTTTTTTCACAATTTTCCCCTAGAACCTTTACATACTGGAAACTCGCTTCCCTTGCGCTATTTCAAAGCACATTGCATCGTGGTGCTCAAAACTTATCAATTTTGCAAATATTTATTAGGTAGATATGAATTATTTCGGTCATACTAACGTTAATCACCATCGCACAATTCATGATTCGTAAATCAAGAGTAGTTTGTGATCTTGGAGTGTTTATAAACTGCAACACGAAACCAACAATTATTATTGCAATCAAACTGATCGTAAATGGGCTTTCAGTTATATTTAAAATCAAACCTGTCGCTCATAATAAATAGATGTATATAACGGATAAAGCTGCTTCTTTACCGTTAATTAGAAATCAAACATTTCTTATCTTGATGTATATGTTCCGTTGATTGTTAAATCCATATCGTCTATGCAGAATTAGCAGTTAAAGCGAAAGTAAGCGAAAAAATCCAAGTGGGTTGGTATAAATAATCGCGGCAACAATGAACATCTGAGGTTCCTTTGTTAGCAAAAGTTATTTTTTGGCAAGATTTGATCGTATTTTTTCTAAATTTATTACAGGAACATATACAAATGGGTTGAGAATTTTGTTACTACTGCTGATGAAAGCATTGATGATCACAAATGAAATCTATATCTTTTTCCGTTTACAAGGAATCACAAATTCGCTAAATTCTTTTGTCCCGATCGAGTTATTACGTTTCCCACGTTTCCCGTTATCACGAGTTATTAGAATACGTTTCCCATGAAAGTGACAACAGTTCCGTTTCTGGTTTTAATCAAAAGTACCCCCGTTCGAGAATTTTTGTCTGGATTGTGATTTTGTGACGCTGCTGTTATGTATATTTTTGTCTTAGTTGCAACATTATAAATGGCAAAACATATATATATATATATATATATATATATATATATATATATATATATATATATATATATATATATATATATATGTGTGGTCTTAACTAACAAATACAATTTTGGTTTAGTTATCGACCACTGACTGCTGTTAGTCTCAATTTTAGTTATTTCCTCATGGAAGATCCAAATTATCCCAGTTACTTAAGGAACCGACGGTGCATACATATGCTGACGAAATAGCGGTATATACTCGATTTCTAAAGTCGTTCAACTGAATTAGCAAGGCTGTCCATAGGACATACCTTCAAATCAAGTGATTGAATACTAAAGCCACTAGCTAAACTGGTTTCCATCCTACATTCACATAAACTGTCACCGGTTATAGTGCCACAGGTATATTTCGCTAGTATGTTCACAGTTGTGCTTTTAGCAATTCTTGATATCACGCTGCAGAAGCGAGGATGGTATTTATTAAAGCTATTTATTATCTAAATGTTTTCCATGCTATCATCCATTTTGTTTCTCTAATGTTCCTAATGGTGTTGATTTATGATTTTGGTGTTCATTCAAATTCAGCTACTTTCGATCTTGTTTCATTTTAAATAGTGTTGGACCGTGGTCTAATTTTGTGTGGCGAAATTATCGTTAGACTATTGTTTTATGTTTGCAATATTTTTCTCAAATTTATTACAGGAGGGACTGCTAGTTACAGAATTTCGATCTTGTTTCACTTTAAATAGCGTTGGACCGTCGACTAATTTTGTATGGCGAAATTATTGTTAGACTATTGTTTTATGTTTGCAATATTTTTCTCAAATTTATTACAGGAGGGACTGCTAGTTACAAATTATCTTGTACACATACGTAATGCCATCGCGTAAAAGAAAGTAAGTAATAACTGCGTTTTGCAATTCCTAGCGCTATAATTATTCGGTTTATATTGTTATATACGTTTCATAGCAGCATAATCCAAAATAAAAGTAGTATGTTGAGTTGTTAAATTGTTCGGCGTAGTGCAATATATTAAATAAACTGGTCTACTTTGACAGTTTTTTACCGATTGTCTTGACGTTTTTACTGCGTAGTTATCGTAAAATTATGTTATGATTTCGGATTTTATATTCTACAGTCGTAGAACACGGCAAAAGTGTTTATACTATAACAGATGTGTATGCCGGAATATCTGTATGTACGTATATATGCTATCGTATTATAGCGTGGCTAAAACATCATTTTTTACTTTTAAGTAACGAAACACAGAAAATGAGTTACTCCACGAAACCTATATCAATTCTCTTTTGTCTGTTCCGCTCAATATAATAATGGATTTGCAGATGTATGAGTACGCTATATGCGAAACCGCTGCCGCAGGTAATTTATTGTAGCGTTTGCTTCTATATTGAAACTGACACTGCACCTGTATGTGATTGAAACGGAATTAAGCATGATTAGCGTTTCACAAAATCCATCTTATCTGCCCACTACTGTCTCCATCTTTAACGGAGACCAGTGTAAATTTTTAGATATATATATATATAATACAGATTAATAGCGACATTATTCTGTTTATTTATTGCATTTCATAGAATACGGAAGAAATTGGATCCTGACATTCCGAGATGGAAGTTTTTGGAGTGGAACGGTGTGCTATTTCCACCTCGCTACGAGCCATTGCCTAACAATGCAAAGCTCATATACAATGGTAGGCGTTCTCGATTGCTCTTCTTTGTTTGCATTAGCTTTCTGTTTTGCAGTGTTCTAGCTCTGCGTTTATAGATTATATAGTTGAAATAGCGAAAGTTTACAGTATATATATACAGAACAAAATATAGCATCTGTATATTTGTAACGCTCATTTTTTGTATTTTACGGATTTTTAAGTTTTTCCAACCAAATGTATATATTAATTTCAGAAGACGATGAAATTTTATCTTGCCCTTTATGGAAAGATTTAAATCCGTAAAAATCATAGGAATATAATATTTCACCAAAAGGACTATACGTATATATATTTTAATTGTGATTGGGTCACTTATATAAATTTTAAGTTTGCCTTGCTTCGTATGAATATTAGGGATGGGTAAGCATACGGCTATCCGATAAAAATTGTGGAGCATATTGGGTTATTCCGGATATGGACAACCATATCCTAAAATTCCAAACATTTATTTAAACTTCCAAACCAATATAACAGCGTTTGCCATTCGCTATTGGTGTATTTTATTACGTACTAAAGATCTGAATCATAAACAAACATTTTTCTTTTGATAAGGTGATTTTTGCACCAATATTTGCTGTTTAACTTGCACTAAGGCTATTTTAGTGATTTAGTTAACACAAATTATTGTGGAAATTTCTGATATGTTACGTAACTGGAATAAATGAGATAAGCGCTGTTATGGTAAAGACCAATTCACTTACGTCATTTTTATAAACTATTGTATTCATTGAATTGTCAGCTGGAAATTAGTTGTGAAACAACAGACAATCCGACACATCCACATTTTTCACTATCTGAAACCATATGCTGTGGTTACTGGGAAACTGTTCAGAGGATGCCAGCAAAAATATACCTGTTATACCTGCCGTAAAGAATTTAAACAAATTAAATTACACAATGTAATTCATTATATTAGTAATAAATTTCCGTTGTTTTATACGAGGATCTGTCGTTAAATCCAGCACGCAAAACAGTTAGCACATTAATAAACTGCGTATTATACATTTTAACGCGCGTAGCGTGCGCAATAATCTAATAGATCTAGGGCATTTTACTAAACTCAACGTTGTTTGACATTGTTGCTGTGACTAAGACGTGCTTAAGCAATTCCATGCCAATTGCCATGTAATTTCACTAAATGAAGTATTGCCTCGATTGGTTCTTGGTATATTGTTCCAGGCATAAGGAATGTCATCATACTGGACGACACAATGGACGAAGAAAAACAAATTGTGCCTCCTTTGAGCGGACTCGTTTGATGTAACAAGCCTAATGGCTTGTTCCAAACATTCGATATGTGACTATAATTTTAGTGGTTAATACTATGCAAATGTTATACTACGGAAGTGCAGAAGTCGTCCTTTCTTCATTACAGCAACAGCAGCAACGTTTACCGTCATGCCGGGAACTTTGAATAACCTGGCCTTTGGATTAGTCGGATCACTATACTGATAAACACCAGTCCTTGTCAGCATCGAGATAATTGGGACCAACTTCAGAGTTTAACGGCCGGTTGCATTATCTTCAACCTCTCTGTCCCAACCATCTACAAGATCCGCTAAATTTAATGCCACAACGCCGGATCTCAGAGTCAATCGTCAGCCGCGACATCACTGGAACAACGGAGACGAGCCTTCGAAGGTAGGACTTTCTATTGCTTGACACCAATACCACGGTACACAAAAGAATAATCAAAGCCATTGTCTGGATGGTTACGCCAAATATTTTCCTCGACATGACCAAGACTCTCTTTGCTATATATGTTTTGCTTCCTGATGTTTTTAGCGAAGCTTTTAAATTTTTCCAACATGTGATTAAATGTTGTGGTTTATAAAAAAGGAGACAACTCTCAGCCGTCCGATAACCCTCCAGCCTCATCTGTATATAACTGGGGTAAGGTAATGGAAACCATAATAAACGCAGCTCTTCTAGAATACCTGCGCTGTGATAGGATATTAGCCACACCTCAACCTGGGTATTTCGTTCTGCCAAGCATTTCACCTGTACACAGTTTCTCTAACGTCTGAGCTACTAGACCCGATCAATCGATTGCGGTAACAAGCTTAATAGGTAAATAAGCTTCAAAGTGTGGTATCTCAGGCTACGCGGCAAAACGGAATTCCTCCATTTTAAACAGGCAACAAATTTTCAGAATACCTCGCTGTGGTTTCTGGCATACGACGGATTGCTACTATTTTTTGGAACCTATAAAATTTCTAATTTATATTAATGATATATTGAATGTTTTACTGATGCCAATCGGAAAATTTATATTAAAGTCTACACAACTGCCTTATTTGCGGGCCTTAATAAGACTACTCTTCAGTCGCAACCGGGTATCGATAGTTTAAAAATTTGAGTCTACAACATCCTAAAGTAAAGTATCAGATCTGCGCTCAAATTTTGCCAAACGTTGATAGTTTCAAGAACCAAGATGTTTGTATCAACACAAGGTGTAAACATAATTTACACCGTAAGCTATAGCTGCAAAAGCATGCGTACAGCATAATCTTCTTAATATTTCGCGGTCTGTTTTACACCTCTTTGGTCCTATCAATTATTATTCGTCATTGATATTATTCGTCATCGATATTTAATATATATTTATTAATTAAGGATTTCACACAATATTATTAATTGTCGCTCCGACCGCTACTACGGTGGCTATGTCGATATCTTAATAGAATTTTTAATGCTCATCAACAATATAAATTGCACATGTTTCTTATTGTACAATGAATATGTATCAGAAACTGATTAAAATGAAACTTCATATTTATATATAAGTGCTGAATAAATTTTGTTTGTCTGGCGGCAAAACCACTGGTTGATTATACTTATGTCCACATTTAACTGGAGATTTCCCTAACTAACACTGTGCACAGTCGTAAACAGTTAATGAAATGGTTCGAAACGTTGACCACCAATTAGTCAAACACATAATAATACACATATTATTATAAGTTACATGTCTCACTATATTGACTTCAGATACTACTATATGCGGTGGCCTCGCTACTAAGCGGATGTAGGTCCCCGTGAATTTGTGATTTCGGCGGTTTCCCTAGGTCACGTACCCAGCTAAATTTTAGCCTCGACCAAGACATTCCTCAGCTTTCTAGGCATTTTAAACCGACAACAAAAATATATCCATCTTAACCAAGATTCTCACTAAAGCTTTTTCAGCTGGAAGCGGGGGATCGTGTCCTGAAAGCCGTCCCATGTGTACCTGGTCCGAAGCAGCTGCAGAGAGGCAAGCGAAACTCAAAAATTCAAAAAATTGTACTAGAAATTTGGCCATTTTGAGGTAAATCTTATGAACTTATATGACAAAAAATGGGCTTGTGTGAGCACAAATTGTTGCTAAACGTTAAAACAGTTACGTTTTGATTAGTTTTAGTCACAAGAAGAAGGATGTTAAATAATCAAAAAAAAATTGTGACTCTAGACTCCAAGTACAAAATTTTTAGTTACGCGGGCAATATAGCATTATTTCGAAAAGTGCGGCCAAACGGTGCGAGTATGACTCCTCTCCGCTTATTGACCATTCTGTCGTTCCAAACTCAGGTTCCAAGTCCGCTTAAACACCAATGATAACAATTAAAACCCGGCGGTTCTTCAATTACAATGCTACTGTCGATTATCAACAGTTACTGTTTACTTAGTATTCCAATGGTCAAATAGACAAAAACTTTCATAGACAAAAATTGATAAATCACAAATTCTAAGACAAAAATTATAATTGGAACAGTCATTTCAAGTAGTAGCGCTCTAGGATTTGCTTTATTTGTTGTACACTACGCAAATGCAATTGCTTTTATTATATTTATCAACCCGGAATGCCTGCAGAATATGTTGGACTACTATAAATTATTGTTATATTATATATACAAGCCGCAAAATTTGACTATTTTTGGTGCCAAAATTTACCAAATTTTACTGCAGGGTTAATAACACATCCAATATGGTGTCCAAACAATACAACCAACGTGTTAAATAATCCTATAATGACTAAGGTCATACTACACCCCAGCGCATACCCCAAAAAATTTGCTTTTTAAAAATCCGAATTTTCACCTTTTCGGGTATTTTTAAATTTTGGCTCTTGACAAAAATAGATAACAGCAAAGTTGTACCTCTGCATGAGACGATTTTGTTTTTCGCTGCGAAGCCTGTATATCGAGATATGGCTAACGAAAGATAAACTTGTACCCAGATGGCCAAAATTAAAAAAATCTGACCATTGACCCTTTAGGGTCTGTTTTGACTCGAACGTTTTGGTCGGCGGGTTTAGCGTCTAATAAAATGGCACAAATAAGACTGAGTTTGTGTTGAGATAAAAAAATTTGTGATTATCGATCCATCCGATGATCAGTTATGATCTCCACTGATTGAAAAATTTTATACGATTTTTGCCGCTAACAAAACTATTTGTGGAAACTCTTATCGCTCCTGTGGATGGAGGGCCGATCCGAAGCAGCATGACTTCAGCATGAGTCCAAATTAATAGTTCAGACGGCGCCCCTCTCAGCATCTCCAGTAGCGGGAACCAATCTATTAACATTGGCGATCAAAACATTACAATTGTTTTTGTTTTGTCTATTCACAATGAAATACGATGAGTAAAAACTCCTAAACGATTCTGCTTTCAGCACACGAGTACCACGACCATATATACATCTTATAAATTTATGGTAACTCGAAAAAAGACAATAATAAGACCTCACAGATATCTAAGGATAGCGCTATGCTAGAAGAAAATAGCCCAACAAATTTCTGGCAAGCCGAATTCGCGCTGGGAGAGGTGTCATTTTAACGCGATGCAGAGACCAACGTATATACATGAACTTTTAGCACGCATCTAAGCTATTTCCATATGGAAAAACAACTTACCTGTTCAATTTCAACGCCCAACCGATAGATGCACACGCAAGCAAGAATTTATCCGGATGCTCGAAGTTCCAGCAAAACACGCGACTGGACAAACGAAACTCGTCTTTTTTGAACATAGACTATTGAACACAGTAGGCAATTATTTTTATTTTCATATAATTTTTTCATAAATTTTTATGCAGGAATAGTGTTATTTTTATTTGTGCGCGTACATATAAATACTGCGTATTTATGCTGAAAGTAGTAAAAAATATTAAATAAAATGTACACAATTCAGAATACTACATTCGCTACAGAGATCTATTGTATTTCATAGCTAAATACCAATAGCATACTATATAGTAATATATTGAATCTTGAAAATGGTTTCTACTCGTTTAAGAAAATTAACCCTATGACTCTACTTTCTATGTAGATGTGCTCCAGATGTGGCTAACACTTATAATCATCTGATTATTTAACAATTACGGCAGTTCTTTACCAAAAAACAGGTTCTGGCTGCGTTAAAGAAACGTGCTTAAACGGAGTATACTGATTTACAAAAATTATAAGTGCACTCGATGCTGTTTGAGGTAATTTATCTTATAATCTTCGATAAGCCTGTACCAATATAATATATATAAATACACCCAGAATTTCTTATGCAGTGGATACATGTTCAAAGTCAAAATTCGAACTTCAGTACTTATGTACAATCTGGAAAATGCTGAGCAAATCAGACTGAACAAGTTCAAACTTGAATGGAAACTGAGGCTGTCTGAATGGATCAGAAGAGCTGCATAATTATCCATCTTGAATAGTTTTTAGAGAAGAATTCTTTTTCAATAATCTTGCGTAGATAAGAAAAAAATTCTTGCGGGATTAAGACAGAAACTCGTACAAGTATTTACCGGTATAATTTTTACCTTTCGCCGGAACCACAACCAAACCACGATTTTGCCAAAACAAGTATTCCTGCTAATCTTAAATATATCATGTGTCCAAAATCTGTCGGGGAAAGGGTAGGGAGTTCTGAGACGGGGGTAGCCAAAAATTTTCCCATTGCTCCAAAGTTTTGCACATAATTTTCCCTTAATTTTTCTATTTTGCTCATAACTGTTAGGAAAAGCTGGGCGTAAATATATGCTTTCCGGGGTCCGCTCCTGAGGGTTAACCCCCACAGTGACACTTACCATAATCATATGCATAACTAATATATCTATGGGTAAACAGCTGTCCATAAGGAGTAGGAGATTATCCTTTAAGGTTCTAATTCTCCTCTGTCATATTCACCCCTGAGCCCACACACCTCCTGTACCTCAAGGCCCAGAAGAAAATTTAGCTATTTTAGAAAAATTACAAATTGTGGAAAATTTATGAGAATACCGGGGAAAATTTTTGGGCACTGCAGAAGCGGGAGGTGGAATCAGGGAATCGTCCTACAGCAAACTTTTTGGTATATTTGGTCTCAGCTAGTCCAGCTCTCAATGGTACTAATTATTGTGATCATTTTGCTGAAATTTTTTTGACTACACCAGCGTACGTTAAAAATGGAAAAAAATTCTTCCGCATTTAGACCACTCAGGCATACTGTTCACACCATACAAATTCAGCCAGGTACCTTTCGCACAATTCGTCTGGAACACCCCTACGGTCTCGAAAAAACATCTTTAGCCGAACCCATAACCCGTCAATATTACGGGCATGAACCTCCGCATTATTAGTATTAACTAACCGTCCATTATGGTGATTCACCATTTCATGGATGTAAGGTTGCGGTCGAAAACAATCTAGTAAGCCCATAGATATATATATCGGTGAATACACGACTTCCCGGTCGGACACGCTGACAAACTAAGGGCATGGTAACACCGACAGTTCTCGCCGGAAACCGGAAATGAAGACACTTCCGTGTACCGCGTTCCAACATTCCCACCACCCAGCCATGTTTGCGGCGAGGTGACCCACGATTATATTTTTTGCCGCAAAAACAATGACTCGTCAATTTCAGCGTTAATCCCTGGGCCTATCGGCATAAGATTTTGTCAAATGTTTCGTTCATAAACACAAAGTTGTTCCGGCAATATTTGTACCACTGACAAACCCCGTGCTTCATCGCCAACTTCATCAACAATGAAACCACTCCTTAAATTTTTGATGAAACCGACCATAATCAGAAGAATTTTATCGAGAGACAGTTTATGATTAAAAAAAGAAAGTATTAATACGGATTAACATTTGTTTCGACAGTTTGTATTGTCGAAACACCGACAATCTAAATTCTCCTGACGCACCATATCACTCCTA